>JAUZNC010003342.1:11363-37938 GCA_034780395.1 Vannuccia rotundouncinata | reverse complement strand
TCAAAAAGATGTTAGACCAAAATGTATCTAATCAAACAGTTGTTGATTTTTCCACATCTATATAAATATCTAACCACGACTGGCTAACTTCTATTCAATATGATCTTTGAGGAGTTTTGAGAGTGCATTTATCCAGTTCCTACCAATCTTTCGGAATGGTTTTGGTTTGGTATTCCTGCCATTGTTTTCTTACTTTGTCATAAACATCTTCCATAGTAGACAAAGCATCAACACAAAAAAACCTGAGAAATACTTGGCTTAACTATAGAAGCTACAGTAAGTGACTAAGGATAAAAAATACAAAAAATAGGATTTTTAGGACAATTTAGGACAAATTTACCAAAAAGCATTTTTTTAGGATTTTTAGGACATGTGAGAGGCCTGCAATTTTATGGCCAACTTCTAAAGGATCACCAAAAAAGTCAAATTATTATTATTATTATTATCAACAAAAAATTGTATTTTAAAGAGATTATAACAATTATCTCTAAGATCATTAAATAAATTTAAATAGGAAAAAATATTATAAAAAATAAACAATTTGAAACTATAGATATGAATGGTTATAATATAACACTTAGGGTTGATCTACATATGGTTAACAGTATAGATATATTTGTTTAAATAAATTTTTATTTATAAGAGTTAATATTTAACAAGAGAGCATTCTCAAATAATATAAACCAGTCGTTAACCACTTTTAACCCCTACTATTATTAATGCATTCACATTGTCAATAGCAATATAATTTTGACAATGTGACTCCATTGTCAATAGCAATTTAAAATTGACAGTGCAAGTGCATTGTCAATGGATGTTACAACATAAAATTTGGCTCTGAATCCATTATGAAAATATACTGGCAGTTCAGCAGTTGCTATAGATGAAAGTAATAATTTTCACAGAAAATATCACTGTAAAGCACACTTTATTAAAATATTTTCCAATGCTAAAAGTAAACATTAGCAATACTTTACTTTCACTCTTTCAGCATGCCTCATGGTGCATGCCATGCATTTTTCATAAGAAATAACTATATATTAATTAATATATGACATCTTAAATTTCATAATAGTATCTTTATTCTATTAAATAATGAATTTATTAAAAAACTGGATAAGCAGGAAAACCCTTTCGTACTTTTTTCATATTATTAATAAGTGCGCTTTCGTTGTTGTTTACAATAATATTATGTTAAGTCGTTTAAACATTTTAGAAATATAATATTTTACAATTATATTAAAAAATATCATAATTTTAATTTGCAGAACTATTTATTAAGCAAATCATTAATACTTTAATAAGTGTTACATATAAATAAATTTAATTTTCGATTTTAAAGAATATTTACTAACTTTATAACTATTTAAAAAAATGACTGTATGTCGCTCAGGTACGTCACTAGCCTGAGCCTTGTAGATGTTCAGTCTGTTTCTATATAAAGTATCTCTCGATTGTTTGAGGCAGTTAATACCTAGACACCAAATATTGCGTCTTTTTCGCCGCGCGGGTGGAGGTATGCTCGCTCTGTTATATTGTAGAATGTTTGCTATTGTATATCGATGCACAGCTGTGTTGGTAGCAGGATGAGTCATGCTATGAAAATTATGATCAAAGGATAATCCGCTTTATTTTGTGCTTCAATATTTGGATCACAAAGAAAATAGGATCCCAAGATGGCTGAGTTGATTGTGGTTTTAATGATATAATTTGTGAGTGTTGAGAAAGCATTTTTCATATTGAAACAGAGAGAATAGTCCTCCGAACGAGAGAACGTGTAAACACTTCAGCTCGCTAGCTCACTTCATCTATTTTCCTTATGGGCGGTTCTCTTTTGGCGTCACGCTTTTAAAGGCTTTTGACTTTCCTCCGTGTCAATACGAAACAAATTTAGAGACCCACCCCCTCCTCTCTGTTCGAAAATAAAATACTATTTGATGTTTTTGATTCGATATTTTCGCTCGTAAATGCAAATTTATCCATAATATAGTAATATTTTTATAAATATGTTATTTAACTATATAAAATTCATTATTGATACTAACACTGTGTATTATCTATGCATAATATCCATGCACCACAAAAATTAAAATGTGACGTGACATTTTGACAAATAACCCTTGCTTCCCCCATATCACAATTGTTTAATTTCCCCCTCCCCCGTTCGAGACGTTACTTCAGAATATCTTTTCGGGTTATAGGTAAATAAATATCTATTCTATATCTTCGTACTTACTTAAATTTCTGAGCAATAACAGAAGTAAATACGAGGTAATATCTAGGTATATACAGCTATTATACGAGTCTCGCCTCATTGTGATTAATTTGTATAATAGCATATGATATTATAATTAGTCATTATATATATATATACTCACTATTTCACATATTGTATACGTATTACACAGTCAGCGTATATAAAATACAAATAAGTACAAATATAAAGTACAAATAAGTTTACTTCTATAATTTAGATATAACTTATTCAGATAGCGCAAAGCAGTGTAAATTTAGAAAACAATTTCAATCTATAAATACGAAGTTTTAGTTCACGTTTTGTAATGTTCTTCTGTACATTTTTTGTTTGGTGTTCAAATTATAAGACATATACATATTTGTTAATGAACGATAATTAAATGAATTCTTAACCACTATTACCCATATTTTGAAATAAACAATTGCAGCTTTATATATAATTTATAGTAAATTCGTTTTACTTTTCTTATACATTTCCTCAGTAAGCAAACTTATTTTTACAACTTTCTAAGATATTTTATCTTTTTGATTATCTTTATCACAAAAATGATATAGTATAGGTATAATTATAACTTTCTGTGATATTTTTTCGTAAATATATTTACGTATATGTCTATATTATACAATAGCATATTATTAATAACTTTACTAGACACATTACTGAATGTGCAACTTAACTGTCGTAAAATAGTCTTTCAAAAAAATATAATTATATAACAAGACTATAATTGTAAAAGATTTTATTGTAAAATTACAAATTTGTAAAGGAAAAAATCAAAATAAACAACAGAATCACACTAATATATAATAATTATAAATGCAATTGATAAAATACTGAAATGAATAAATATTTGGTAAAATAAAAAAAATCGTAAAATACCAATTTGTTTTACGTAATTTTTTCTAAAAGTAAGGAATTCTTAAAAGGAATTTTTTATGAATGTTGGAAAAAATAATTCAAATAGAAATAAACATCAACATTATGACAATCTGCTTTTATTTTAAATTGATAAATTTATATAGATAGATATAAATTGATCAATACATGTTCAAAATACACATTAAAAAATATTGATAGAAATTCAATACAATTTTAATTGAGAATATCTTTTTTAAATGGAAAGTGTTCAGTTGAAGTTAATTGATAGTTTTGAAAGTTAATTGATTGTTCCAAAGGTTAAGTGATTTTTCTAAAATTTCAAAGCAGTTTTCTTTAATACCAGTTGCAATGATATCAGACGTTATTGATTGATATAAAATTCTGATGAAACTGAAAAATTTCTTCGGATCAATAATTGGAGCCCAGAACAAGTATCAACAGAAATTTCTTTTATCCTGTATTATAACGAAAAAGAAAGAAGTGATATAAAACAATAAACGATGAATACTAATATATAAAAACCAAAACCAACCTTTTGTGATCTTAAGAGTTTTACCGGAAACATCAATTTCAGGAGAAAATTTAGGTTTTGCTGATACATATTTTTTGAAAATCAGTGAATAATAAAAAGGAAATTCAAATTTGATAAGCTAAAATCAATTAAAATTTATGTTAAAATTTAAAAAGTCCAAAATAAATTATGCAAGTATAGAAACCAATTACAAAAAAAATATTAATAGTTTGAAATTTAAAACAAATTTTATTTAAATCAATACTAATTTAAAATACAATTTATGTAAATTATTATAAAAAATAATGTATTTTATAGAAATTATTTTAAATTGAATTATAAATTCTAAACGAAAAGAATAATGCTATTAGTAGGTAATAATTTCGTTAATTATGTATAAACTTAATTATGCTACCGACATTTTGAAAAGAATAGTATTCATAAAATACTTTTCTGTTCTGTTAAACTGTAAGTAAGCAGGTTCATATTTCGACGAAAAAATTTCAGGTAACATTCTTTGACATAAAAAATATTAACAATTGTCTCATAAAAAGAATAAATATTATTTTTTCAAATATAATTTCTTCGTAAAGTTTTTTTTTTACAATGAGAACATTTTATAAAGAATAATTGTAATATATAAAAATACTGTAAAAATATAAACGGTTACATTTTAAATTGGTTTCAGAAGCAAAGCAATTTAAATTAATTCACGTACACAATTTGAAAATCTTTTGCAGTATTTTCGTTAAGCATAATTGTTCGCTGTTAAGTTACATAATATATTGAGAGATAATAATTTGTAGAAATATAAAATTTAAATATACATAATTAAAATAAACCGATACTATGGTGGATATATTAAAAACTGAAATACAGATCTAAATAATCAATTGTTATAAATTAGATTTTAAATATAGCGCGATCCAGAAGTCTTTGTTGTTAAATACAATGTTATATTTATTTTATAAAATAATTTCAAATAAAAGGTTCATAAATAACTAAATAAGTATTTTGTCCAGAAAATTGTATAATTTTGATGTCTGCATAATATTAATGGAATCCTTTCCAATTCTGTAATAACTGAGTGTCAAAAAGCAGAAGAGAGTTGCAAATATTTCTCCAGATGAAAACATCTAAAACGCCTCTTCTTGCAATCTATCTCTAGATGATATTGATTGTGGGAAATATTTTTATATTAGTTAAGTCGTGTTGGAAATATGTTTAGGGTGTATCTTGTACGGTACCCTCATAGATTCTCTTAAATGTGTCCCTATAACTGTGACAAGACTCATTATGCAACATATGCACGAATTTATGTACAATGTACAGCAAATCATGACATTGTTGACATATCATTTCCTGTATATTTATACAGGAAAAACACAATAAAACCATTATAGAAATACTTATTAATTGAATTTGACTTATAACAATCAATAACACTGTAACCTCACTGCAAACATGCAGTAAAAATATGAATAGCCATTTATATATGGACAAATATAATATTTCCTTAACAAATACATTTCAATATAATTCCATTAAAATATTTTTATTAATTAAAATTATATCCATTTATTCAAAATTACTCTGAAAAAATTGTGAAAATTTGTTTGTGTTAAATGATGTAATCTACAATGAATCGTTTTAACTAACGGTAGAATCGACAAATTCATCTGTGATGAAATACTTTTTAATAATCAATAAAAATACTACGATTTTCTAAATTTCATAATATACTTATATAGTTAGAAACATAACATTTTCCATTGAAATATATAACTATCCAGCAAATTAATGTAGTTTTTTTCGCAGAAATATTTTTTGTTAAAAGGGTAAGCTGGAAAAAAATCTATTTTTGCTATAACATAGTTGAATGATTCATTTATCACAAAACAATAAACATTATTGTAAAAACAACATTTAGTTGATAAATATTTATAAGCTGAACTCAGAACAGCTAATAATTACAGTTAATTAAATAAAATATGAAAGGTATTAATAAATGTTAGATAAGTCCTAAACAATAACTATGTCAGTTGATAAATTATGTCAATTAATAAACAGTTGCTTCTAAAGATCTGAAAAACAAGTTGATGTTGATCCTTCATCTGAAATGAGAATGTTTATTTTTATTTGGATTATTTAATACATATGAATTAGTATACTAACGGCTGAAATTTGTGAATTTTTTGTATGAGTTTTGTGAAATATAAATATATTGATATGGCTATATTTTAATATGAAAGTACGACAGAAATGGTATTTCTTTTATTTTAATAGCCAATATTTAGGTCTTCCAAAATCCGATAAATAGATTACAAAAGATTGATAATATACTTATTATCCTGACGTTGTTGATATCATCCGATGACTAGTTCGTATACACGCCGTAAAAACGTAAAAAGACATTAAGAAAATCTTACTATAATATAATGACTTTTATGTAGTACACTAATAACCAACTAATTAAACATGGATGCATATATAATATATATATGTACAAAATGAAGAATACAAATAAACACTTTTGATAATATAAGTTCACAACATCTTAACAAGTAACAGAGGCAATTTGCTAAAATTAAAAACAATTATCAGGTCGCATAAAGAGGAAATTTAGGTCAAATTTATGACCAGTACAAAGATATTTTCAGAAATATATTTATAATCTGGTCAATAAAGAGAACCAAAATTTCAAAATAATTAGCAAGAACATTAAAAACATTAAATTAACCATACCTTTAACGGTAAACATGTTTTCATTGTTCCAAACATACGAATAAAGGGATTTTAATTTTTCGGAAATACTGAATATAGTTTTCAAAAACATTAGAGTGTCTTCAAATAAAAATATAATAATTTATGTACACAAAAATCAGACAAAACATTTGAATTATAACGGTAATAAAATGGGAAATGAGTTGATATTAAAAATGCATCGATGTAATAAGTTTCTTCTTGTCAAAACAGATTTGCAACAAAATTAGGATAAACTGATTTCAGTTCTGCCTTTTGAAATTTCATTTAGTATTGTTGTCTAGTCGATAACGACTGCTGCCAACCCTAGAATGCGCCTCTGCATTCCCAGTTCTCGTCAAGAAGGCGTCCCAACAAGAAGCACTCCCTCTATCCGAGCGCGGAAACTTGTCAGAGAGACTTGACAACAACTGTTCCACTCTATAGTTGTCACTGGTTTCGTTCTTCTCTCGGGAATCATCATCATCCCGATTGAAGGTCTCAAATAAAGTTGGTCGTGACCAATTATCCTCGGTGTCGTTGGGGTTTTCAGTCTCTTCGTTCCAACTGCCGCCCTCATGGCTTGAGGGACAGTAGTTGTACACCAGGGGTTCACTCGAGTAAACTTTGTCTGCCTGATACCCTGCTGATGGTCGGTTCATCGTAGCAGCCTCACTGCGCCGAGACAAATGCGTCTGAAGCGCTTCAATTAGTGTATTTCGTGAATAATCGTCGAGACCTTGGGCTGAAGTCTCCACGAGATTGATCAGAGAATCAACATCCACAGTCGAATCGACAGATTCGAGAACGCTGATCAACTGCTTCACTTTGCTAAGGAATTCTTCCGAGTGCTGTCGTTGCACTGGTTTCGCTTGTCGACGTGCAAATGGATTTCGTGATGCCTCTGGTTGTGTCGTAGGTTGACTGGGGGGTGTCGTTACTGTTTTCGCTTGAGTGAAGGATATTGTAGGTGAGGAAGGGGTTTCGGTTTGCACTTGTGGATTGTACCCTTTCTTTACCATTTCTTGAATGTCGTGCTGTCGCTGTTTACTCCACATTTCGTGACAGTCCTGAAAATCTGGAAATCTGAAATAAATTAAAGATTGGCCAATAATTAATTATACATGTAAAGATTTGCAAACAATTTATTACTCAAAGTATAAATAACTTAATATCTGCAATATAGAACATATTTTTGACTTATAAACCAGTTAAATAAACTGCTTGACATTAGTCACAGAGAGATTGCTGTTGTTGTACCATACGCAAGCGATTAATTGCAAAATAAATGAGAGAATATACACAATATTGAACGAGCTTTCATATCACAACAGAATTTTTTTTAAAACTATGAATATTTATGAGTAATATATTATGAAGTGTAGTCCAATATGAAGCTTTATCTACCTAAAAATCGATACTAAATGATAACTCACTTAGGTGGTAGAATTCGGTCAATGTCGAGGTTAAGTAACCAACTAGATTCCAAGGCTTCCAAAGCAGAGCATCTTTTAGCTGGATCTAGTTGGAGCATCCAATCTAACAAGTCTACAGCTTTTCGAGGAAGACTGAAAGGGGTGTGCAAGTCAAAGCGAGGGTGTTTATTACAAATTTACAATCTTAAATAAATAAATACTTCATTGAGTGTGTTTTACAAATATATTATAGTTACAAAAGATAGCAGGAAATCAAATCGTACTATGCTTGAAATTATCAGAGCACGCAGTATTGCACAATTGTGTTAAAAGTAATCATCAGCAAAATGACAAGGCAATCAATGAGAACAATAATAAGATACTATTATAAATAATTTATGGAAGGAATATATGAAAAAAAAATTTTTGACGACATTCTATTGAAATAGTTATACATAATAAAAAATAATTGATTTATAGTTTTATAGTAACATAAGAATATTTGACATTTTAAAATATTAATTTTCAACTTTTTGAAAAGTAGAGACATTTTCTGATAATACCTATGTTTAGATTTATTATTTAGTTTTATAAAAAAAACTACGAAGCACAAAAGGAGTGGCATCTTCTAAATTAACCCTAATTTGAAGAAAAATTATATCTGTTCAATAAAATTTTTATATAAGACTACATTTAGAAAACGTTGTAAAAGGTCTAATTTAAAAATTATTTCAAAGCAGAAATAATATAATTATATAATATATTAGTTGGAGGTTCAAAAGACTGACGCAGAAGCTAAGTAATGGATTTTACTGGTGAAATAAATATAAAATAATTTCCCTGATTTAAAATAAGTGCAGAAAAATCTAGGGATAATTATATTCTCGTATGTCAACTATTTCGTTTGTGATTTACGTTATCATTATCTACATTTACAGAACTGAACAGATCTCGGGACATATTCACCTCCGAACTAAAGACGCATCAATCAATTTAGAAATTAAAATTTGAGTGTGTCAAATGGACAAAATGGTTAAAATTATACCACACCAATCAACAAATTGATTACAAAAACAAAAAAGTAGAAACAAAACAAAAAGAACAATAATAGTTTACAATAAACATAGAATACAAATGTATATATAACAATAAGATAACAAAATATAAACCATCATAACAATAATAAATATCTTTCACAAACAATAAAATACAAAACATAACATTGTTTATACACATCATTTGAAAATAAAGTCCAATCAATCACTGAAAAGTTATTGAATCCATCTTCGACCATCCGAATGAATAAACAGAGAAGATCCGCTCCAAAATCAGAATTAATTAAGACAGAAATTGTAGTATGTATCACAAATTTATATTTATAAATAATAATATGGTAAAATACAGCAAACATATTGACAGAATCAATTAAATAAAACGATATTAGGCTTATGGTAAAAAGAGTCTGGAAATATTAATCACAGCGCACACATTGTGATTGTTAGAGTAGCACAAATTAATGAAATGCCACCATTTGAAATTTGATCAGATGAATTGAGTCTTCGAGTGAATGGATTGTATAAAATACAGTAAATATTTGATTGTGACAAAAAATATAGAACTACATATTATACAATAAAAGAAATATTAAATACGACAATGTTTGTATTGCAAAAAACAGATAATGTTTGAAAAAAATATGTCAATTTCACAATGTTTGCGTGAATAAAGTGTTCCAAATGGTAGAATTGAAAAATAATCTTCGTCTGAAAAAACTGTTTATCACTGAGTCGAGAGTATAAATATCTAATTATTAAAAAAAAAATATTTACGAAATCTAAAAAAAGAAGAACTATCTTTTGGTAATTATTGTTTTTGGGCTAATTCAAGTAATTGATGTAATATCCCCCGAATGAAATTATCTACTCTATGAGCAGCTACAGGAGAAAGCTAGAAGCACTTACAAGGCATATTCCTCCTTCAAACGTCGTTGCTGGAAGCCACAGTCGGGTTTAAAGTGAACAAAGAGCGGTAGTTGGGCCACTTCTGACCAGACTGCTGGTGTGGGACTGCCACACACCTGGGCTATCGCCTTCAGTTGCTCCATCTCTTCGTGCTTGGAGAACATGGGTCGTTTGGTGAAGAGTTCTCCTAGAATGCAGCTGTTAAAAGAGAGAAGTTATTATCTGGTCGTGGAGAATTATGAATTCAATAGAAATATGCCAACACGGAAACCGTAGAATGTCATTCAGAATATTGTGGTCATTTCAGCTTTACCTATCTATAGCTTCTAACATCTTTGAAAACGAGAGTTTTTGTAATAAATCGACTGCCAAATATGTAAAGGCAAACTTCATATTTACTATTACGAAAACAGTTTTTTCGGTCACTGCCTATCTATATGACAAATATCTATGGTGAATTCAAAAGGAAATTGACCTACACACTAAATTCAAATATATCATTTACAACTGATAATGGATTGTTTGCTTACCCAACAGACCAGATGTCCACTGCGGTATCATAATGAACCTTTCCCAAGAGAAGCTCTGGTGGTCGATACCAAAGCGTTATAACTCGGCTTGTGTAACATCGATGACGGTCATCCACAGAGAACATGCGTGCCAAACCAAAGTCAGCTAACTTGACCTCACATCTAAAGGATAACCACACCTTCGTAACTAAACTCCCTCATTTCTAGTTAAAATATCAAAACTGTTAACGATTTACGATAAATACGTTAGAAATATAATATAACAATTCCTTGAAACAGACTATAAAATCATAAAACAGAGTATAAAATATCACGAACTTATTGTTAATTAGTATGTTGGAACATTTGATGTCTCGATGCATGACTCCCTTTTTATGACAGTAGTGGAGAGCCTGAAGAAGTTGATATATGATGGAAGCAATGTGATCCTCATGGAATTGTACAAGGCCACACTGCAGCAAGCCTTGCAGGTCGTGCTCCATGTACTCAAAAACCAGGAAGAAGGCCGCTGTAAAACAATATTTCAACATCAATATCGGGATTTACACTATTTAAATATCACCAAAAAGACCCACGTTCTCGCTGGATGATATCGAAAGCGGCGTCGTCATTGACAACAATATCCCGAAGTTTGATTATGTTTGGATGTCGAAGTTCAAAGAGGAGTTTGATTTCTCTGGTCGTGGTAATGGGGACTCCTTCGCCTTCTTCTTTTAGGCAAATCTTTTTCAGTGCCATCCACTGCCCTGTGCCAGTGCAAAGAAGAATCCAATGATAAGGACGAATGATAACTTGATACAATTCATGTGACATACATACCGGTCTTAAGAAGTTGAGCTTTGTAGACATGGCCGTAGGTTCCTTTACCGATTTCGGTTAAAATTTTGTATGATGTTACTAAATTATTTGAATTCTCGTCATTATATTCTGAATTATTGCGAGACTGACACATTCTAAAGAATCAATTACAATCACCAAGTAATTATAGAAATTAATTAAAAAAATGAACAGATCAAAAAACACTTACATTGGACGTTCCAGAAAAGTGTGATTCAATGGAAGCCGTTTTGTTAAAAATATCGAATCTGTTGACTCACTGAGGGGAAAAAAACAAAAAAATAGCTTTATAAATCAAACCAAAATAGTCTCAACAATATAGCAAAAATATTTTGACAGTTCCAATAGTATACTATAGAAATAGCTAATATGGAATTCCAAATCGTATTCCACTAATTTAATTTGCATTATCTAGAATGTCTATACTAGATGTCAACTTCTCTATTTTGAATAAATATGTGACAACTAATACAGTACCATTTAAAAAAACAAATTTTAATACTATGGTCCATTTATTCTTAGTTTACAAGACTGAAATTTTCCAAAATTGAAAGTGATAAAATCATATTTCGGGAAAGAAAACCGTATTTAAAAGATTAATTATATAAAAAACAAATTTTTGAATTGAATTGATTATGAAAAAATAATGATTGCAATTTTATTCAGTTTAATAATACTCAAGTTAATAAGTACCCGATAACAAAATTAATAAATAACATTTAAAAAAATAATGAAATTACTTTCCATTTTGATTTCAATACATGTGAATATTTGGAAATATTCAATATGTCAAATTATGTTTTTTTTAAATCAATGCAAATATTCTTGAAATTCATTAAATATTGGAATAACAGTCAATTAAACACAATATATTATTAATTTTTCATTTATAGATGGGAATATTAAATACCAAAAAATCAGCAAAATCTCAGACGTTGCCATTATAACCACTTTCCATAATTAAAAATATAACTCAAAACCGTATACAATGAACGAGTAGGGACATTTTTCTTTCGACCAATCAGAATTGATTAACCTAACTTGACTATATGCACTCCTTCCATACTACTAATGCTATAATTGCTTAAAGAAAAATAGAGTTAGTCATTCAATAGAGTAATTATTCTATCTTACTTGAGGTCTCCGTTATCATTAATAGAGGATTTTAGAGGTGTTAAAGAACTTCTCGAGGCTGTTGTTGTGGTGGACAGTAATTCTCTAGACGTCGCCATAGACACCTTTGGAGAGGCTGACAATAGTGGTGTCGGAGTAACTGTTGTCTTGATAACATCCTTAGCAAGACGAATGGGTGTTCTAGGCGAGATTTTGCGTTTGTTATCACGACGATGATTCGATGGACTTCTCTGGTGACGACTTTTATCAGGAATTTGACGGCGAGAACGCGACGTCGACCTGGATCGATGGAGAACCTTACGACTAGAGATAGACTTAGAATGACGAGGTGACGGGCTCCTTTTGTGGTCTCTATGACGAGATGAAGGGCTACGACTACGTTTGTAGTCTCTATGACGAGATGAAGGACTACGACTTCGTTTGTAGTCTCTATGACGAAGTGAAGGACTACCACTACGTCGGTAGTTTCTATGACGAGATGAGGGGCTAGGACTACGTCGGTAGTTTCTTTGACGAGATGAGGGGCTAGGACTACGTCGGTAGTTTCTATGACGAGATGAGGAACAAGGACTACGTCGGTAGTTTCTACGATGTAAGGAAGGACTTTTTCGGGAGGTAGGGCTGCGACTGCGTATGGTACTATGACGATTTCTAGAGTTTGAGCGAGATTGAGATTCTGAGTGACGTCCCGTGTTGGCATCTGTGGTTTTATCACTGCAAGATACAATGTCTAAATTAATGTTTCGCACAATTATTGGACAAATATATTGCTGATAAAATTGAAATAATAATCCAATTAAATTACACATATTTAAACATATAAATATATACACAAAACAACTTTATCTTGACAAATTATAGAACCTTTGATAGAACGCACTTACAGAATTATACGAATTATAATTATCTACTCATAATATTTCCAAACATAACTATGGATACAATTTTCGAAGAATGAGTTATACAAATACTAACAATAATTATACCAAAGTTTATGTATATATATGTTAACAATATATCGATTTAAATAATGGACAGTTTGCTTTGTTTTAAAAAGAATACATAAAAGGTAATACTTACTCAGTGCGATTGGAATGAATGAAATTATCTGCTGACTTTAGATATTGTCCGTATGAATCATTAACAGGGAATGGAGGCATAGTTGGTAATCCTGGTGGGCCGACAGCTGACGGAATGAATTGTGGCATCATGGACATCAAAGGAGGTGGTAAGAAAGGTGGAAACGACGGAGGACATGGGGGCAGACAATTAGGTGGACGTGGGAGTAGACAATTCGGTGGAAAAGGCGGTGGTCCTGGCGGCGGTAGAAATAAAGGAGTTGGTGAATGTCCGAGTAAACTAGGTTTAGTAGTCGTCATAAAGGGTTGTGTAAAAGGTTGATTGTAACTAAAGTTGGTGGCTGGATAACTGACCGACATTGGAGCACGAATAGGTGAAAATGATTTTTTACTTTCAGACTTTTTAGATTGAACTTCAGAATGGGCCAAATCAGTATTTATCAATTTGGATTGTTTTTCTTTTAGGCGAGCTCGCAAATCAAGTTTGCGGAGTCGTTTCTTTTTCTTGATTTTTTGGTTTATAGTTTTAGGTTTGGGACCAAAGACGCATCCAATTTTATTGCCAATTGGAGATCGCACTGGAGAAAAGGATGGTTCAAGTTCACTATCTGAACTGATTTCTACAAAACTTTGTTCCTCAGAGCTGATGTCGTCATATGGTTTTATTTCGTCAATGTTGGACTCTTTATTGGCTGATGGTTTATGTTGATCAACAGTTAAATCGATGGAAATACTCATTTATGTTTTAATTCTAAAAAACAAAAGAATAAAAAATCTTTACATTTTAAAAATCATTTGTTTAAAATACATACATTAATGTAAAAGTACGATCATATATATAATTCAAAAGATATTTAATGTATCTAATGAGTCACGTAAATGCTCATCTATGCACATGTATAGGTAATTTAACCTTTTTAGCATAACAGTCACACATGCTGAAATGTTTGCTACTCCACTTTATACAGCAAGGTTAACAGCATGTATTACAACAATGGATTTGACAGTAGATTTAGACATTTTTCTGTGACATACCCATCTGGAAAAGTAAATGTACTTAACTTAACATTCCATTTGAACAAATAGTGGGTTATTTTTTATCTGAGAACTACAGATGGGGGCACATATTTAAAATTTACTAATTGATAGAATTTTGTGTTTATCTGTGCTGGAGTGACCTCGTTGTTCATCATATAATATTGATCCCTTGTTACTATAAATGTCACTTTCCATTTTCCTGACCTTTCAGACTATTATGAACCATGATCTATTGACAAGAACAGTAAATCACATTTATTTCTTAGTAGAATAAATGTATAAATTTATCAATTATGATAACAAGAAGTGTTCACTATGGACTCGCATTTTTATAAAAATGTTATTTATAAATAGAAACTCGATTCCATGTATGTGTTTCATAAAATTGTATAAATAAAAATTATAACATCAAACCAAAATAATAATAAAGGGATTATGTTTCATATTGCAGCTTTATAGACTATGTCATGTTAGTTGCACTATCAATAGTAAATAGTTTCTGACAAGTATGCATTCTGTTCTTTTATAAAGAATGTACAGTAATTGATTGGACAGTTTAAACATCAACACAACTCGTCAGGACTGTTATGCATAATACAATTTTGACAGATTACTCTCCTCAATCTGATGAAATGTGTCAGTTTTTTTATCTATATTTAATATTATCTAAAAACATCAATTTTCAAATATTCATGGAAATCTGATAATTTGCATATAATTTCGTTAGATGGTATATCACTATTATGTTTTTATTATTACTGTAAGTAGTTCGAATTATGTTCATCAAAACATTCATAGTTCGATATATTTCCAAGACATTATTCAACACAAGATATCAATTCTCTATATGATAAAAAAAATACTAATATGAACAAAATTGTTTTAATCTGTTTTTATTTTTTCTGTAAGTTTCATAATAAAAATGTATACCCATTTTTCATAGAATTTATTATATAATTTAAACAGAGCCTCAGTGATAATGTTTTTTAAATTTCAATAAACCTTAATATTTATATAACTTTTAAAGTAATGGACTAATTTCGTTGAAGTTTTTTTAATGGAAGATGTAAAATTTATCTTTAAATTAAAATTAGATTAAAAAATTTTCTACTTATTGTAAAACCATTATTATTCAGACAGACATCACATTAATTTATTGATTATAATGAAGAAATTTTATTCTAGACTTAAAGAATGAAAAATTATAAAATTCAATTATCTTATATGGTCTTATGTATTTATATATAAACCTTGTTTGGTTTTATTTGCGATTATTAAATAGTAAATACTCCACCCATTCAGTATGTAATTTTCAAAGAGAACCCCTTCTATGTGATCTTGGCTATGGCTAGCTACCCTACTAGTCATGTATTATAAATTATTATTCAGACAGACATTCAAATAATTTATTGATTATAATGAAGAAATTATGTTTTATTCTAGACTTAAATAATGAAAAAATATTTGAATTATATATTATATAAGACTTACTTTTAGTACTTGAATCTGAAAATTCAAATAAAATATTATTGTTTACTATTAAATATTAATAAATAGTCATAAAATATTTATTAGATTTTAAATTGAATATATATTATTATTTAAATTATATATACCAATTAAAAATCACATAAATTGATAATTATATTCTTACAATTAAATAAGGACAAAGTAGGGGAAATTTTAAAAATTGTTAACATACATTGACCATTTTTGAAATAGTGTGGCATATTATGCTAGCAATTAGCAGGTTATGGTAACAGGTTAGCTTTTTAAAAATTAATATTTCTGTCTCTAAAAATAGACTAAATATATGACTTGCTTACCTATATAATTACTCAAATCTGAAAATATAATAAAATTTATATTATCCACATATATTTATTTTTAGTGATTAAATATTCTATAGTCATAGATCTATAGTGATAGTATATTATAGGCAATCAACTTAGTAATAGTAACAATGCTCTTAGTAAAGGAGACTGCAATACCAACATAATAACAGTGCCACTATATATATATATATGTGGGTCTAGTTATATGATGGTTCTAGTTTATCTCTACCCTTCTCTTCTCAGCATGCCAAAATGTGAGTTATATTAATAAATTAATTATTGGGTTTCTAAAGACACTTTGAAAATTTCATCTGATATTATTAGTATAAAAAAAAATATTGAGTAAGTATATTATTATATTTAATTCTGTTTTAGAATATTTAGTTTTGCAATAAATTTATTAAATTTTATTTGGAATTAAGTGTTGAATTGAATTATCAATTTAACAAATCTTATTTGACAGTAATCTTACTTTTACTAAGCATATCAACAATATCACACAATCCTCTTACCATGCTCTTTACCAAATTAGTAGAATCTGTAAATATCTCAATTAGAAATCTACACTTCAACTTATCCATGCTTTGTAACTTCTAAATTAGATTATTGCAACAACCTTCTCTTCACTTGTCTCTCTGTTCTGAAGATTTACACATGCTACTATTCCCGATCCTTCTGTCATGCAATGCCTACTCTCTGAAATAATCTGTCCCAGAACATTAAATCAGCTTCCTTATCTTTAAATCACTGTTAAAAACACATTTTTTTAAAGCTGCCTCTAATTAACTCTTATAATTTACTCAGCATACATTTGTATCTACATATTTAACCTTGACTGTATATATTCATAATTCTGATTTGTTGCACTTAGTGATGCTCTGCTTTTAAGGGCTTTATAAATAAAAATTTATTATTATTATGTAATTAAACTATTAATTTTTTTTTAATGTATAAGTGATTAATGATGACCCAACCAAAAAATACATTATACTTGCTATAATCAGAATTTCATGAGCTATACAAATTAATTAATTAGAAAAATAAACAAGTACACATATTTTTTTTAATGGTTGAAAAAATGGGATATACCAATGCCCAATACAAAAATTTACTCATCATTATGTTATCTAACAATTTATAAAATTTATATTTTGTTCAAATATAGATGTATTAAACCTTTTCTGTTTATGTCTCTGTGGATTTCTCAGCCAATTTTGAATTTTATATCATAAATATATATTTAATAAAATCTGAAGAAAATGTATAAAAAGCCTTTTCTGCTGATTTCTCTGGTAATTTTGAATTTTATTTATTATATTTAATAATGTTATAATATATATCTATATACTAAAATTAGTAGAAAATGTATAAACTTTGATGCTTTTTTATTATTTACCCACATTTTAATTTTTTTGAAACTGATATTTCCCTGTATTTATAAAAAATATTAATATAAATAGAATTATAGTAAAATATTTTGTCAAACATCAAAAATGTGTATAACATTAAAAACATTGGATTATTAATAGTAATAAAATTTATACAAAGCTTTAAATCAACTTATTTCTAGACCCAGGTTCATTCCACCACACTTGAATATCAAAAATGTGGTAAAAACATTGAAAACCTATATAATTAATAATATTGATTATCCTAAATCAAAAAAAATTATTCTTATATGTTATACTTGAATAAAACATGGTTAAATGTGTATATTATTGAAAATTCAGAATAATCAATTAACCAATCAATCAATTGTCTGCTAATGAACCAACTTTTTTCCTTGTAATCTTGTATTCCCATTTGTATATTTTATAAATTTTTATACTTTTCTTTTTTATACTGAAATATACTTCATTTTAAAAATAAATGGAAATGCGGGTTTTTTTAAAAAAAATTAAATGTTGGGTAAATAATGAAAAAGCACCTAAACTTTTAACATCAAAAATGAATAATAAAAAAAAACTGCCACTGCAACGTATTAAACCTTTTCTGCCAATTTTGAATTTTATTGTATAAAATAACGTTATAAATATATATATATCTATAACATTATTTTATACAATAAAATTTAAAATTGGCAGAAAAGGTTTAATACGTCCAATGTACTATAGTTCAAATATTAAAATGTTTTTTTCTGGAAATATGTTTGACTGCTACTAAAACAAAAATCAATGATGATCTGCCTTTTTTGCATAATTAAGAATCCTAATATCTAGTCAATAAAAGGAATAAATTTCAAATGAATTCATTCAACACATTGATAGCTACAAATAATATATAAATAATGAACAATATAAAATTTCATACCTACTTATACTAATATTGTCGATATTATATTATCAACTATAAAATAGATACATGGGCTTAACTACGACATTGAAAATATTTAAAGGGATGAAATTTGTAAACGAAAGAAATGTAAATTATTGTTCGTTGAATGTAAACATCCCTCATTTAATATTTTCTAAATTTTGTTTAAATTCAGTATTAATTTTAGTGTTCTACTATTTTAAAGACTAAAAGCCCATTTTTTTATTAAAGAATGATATTTCCAAAGATTGATCACTTGATTAAAAATACAGCGTACTACTTAATAGATATTTAGGATTTTTAATGATTATTTATGATATTAAAAAACGGTCGTTTATTCGATCTGTAGAATTAAAAACTACGAAAAATTTAATTTTATCGTTTTAACTTTATTTTTAAATAACGATTGTAATATTTTAGCAGATTTTATATGATAATAATATATCTATAAAATAGTACGCTGTATTTTTAGTCACGTAACCGTTTTTTAGAAATATGTTTAGTTAGTAAAACAATATGGTTTAAATTATAACTTTTCTTAAATGTTATCGTTGAACCGATATCAAATTATTGATATATATAATATATAGAAATAAATTTTATATTTTGGTCATATAAAATTGAATTGATACATATTTCACAAGTCGGCTACAAAGTTTAAAAGGATGATAGTTATTCATGAAATATCTAATTAATATTACAATCTTATTATTCGTTTATTTTTTATTTTTTATTTACATTAAATATGTATTAATTGTACATTGTATATGAAAAAATGTAAATTTAACTAAGAAATTAACGAATCTAAAGTTGCAAACATTTCTTTGTTGCCCCACTGTGGAAATTTTAGTGATACTTAAATTTCATGAAACCATCGTTGCGTTATTAACTGCATGCGATCGCGGGGTATGGTTTTTCACACATTTTTAAAATTAGATTTATTTGAAATATGTGATTGCAACTGACGGAAAGGTAAAATGGATTACAGAATATTGAACTATATGAAATAAATGACATTTTTTGGAATCCCAGCCGTTGAAAAAATGTAGAATTAGGTAGTGAGAATTGCTAGAGAATCGTCACAAACAATAATTATTATATGGTTTATATTCAAACATTAGCAACTTAGCTTAAAAAGCAAATGTCATTTATCAGCACTCGTTACATTTCATAGCAAAATAATATGTATAAAAATTTTTTTAAAAGTACAACATTTTAAAAATATAAATCTAGAAATATTTGTTTTTGTTAAATTATACACAGTTAAAAATAAAAAATGCATGGGAAATCGAATTGTGTGAGCGCGAGCTGTTTCATGCAACTGTTTCACGAAGAGTTACTTGAAAAACGTATAAAAACGTGTGACTCAATATGTGGGGATGTTAAACAATGACTATATTTGAACAATGACTGAATGGTTGGTAAGAGTTTGTTTCTTTCTACCCTACCACTGTGCATAAATATAGTGCAGATAATACTTATTTATTTATGATACAAATTTTATTTTTTAGCTGCAAAGCTAGAAATATGCAAATCCGATTCCTGTATTTTCATTTAATTTTTTTTAAGATTGGTTTCAATAGATTAGGTTAACAAAATTCGGAACCTAATTTCTTTAACTTGTTTGTTACACATTTTAAACACGAAATTGTAAATAATATATATAAATGACACCAGCAAAATTAAAACAATTTACTTTATACCTATTTATTTTGTTTATATTGTAAAATTAAAACATAAATATAAAAATATTTTTAAAGTAAAAAAAGAAATATGAAACAATTTAAGATCTAGATATATATTTTTTGTATATATATATGTAAGATGAAATAGTGAAATAGAATCCTCAATGAAAAAACGAATAAAGTAAAAAAGTTTTTCAATCACACAACTTTCAATAATGTACGATTTCAAGAAGTCCAAAATTTGTTTTCCTTCAAACTATATATATGTACTATATAACATATATTAATCCTTATATAAGACAACAAATGAAAACCATTTTACAATTTTTCTATTTGTATAAATATTGCAAATTTATCCAAATAACTATGTGACTTATTATGTATTGACTCGCTTGATCAATTGTATTAATTGTGTAATTTAAAATATATTCTTTTTAGAAAGCAACAATATTTAGGCACTGAGTGTTATGCATGTTCGTTCTCTGAGTTCAGCAGTTTGTCTTTTAAGTTGGTTCATAGTTGTGATCTAATAAATAAATAAATACATATACATATTAATTAGTTCGTCATAATAAATACCACACCCAATATTCGTATAAATCAGGAACAAGAATTATGTGCCGTCTGTTTCGTTTATCTTCTGAAAACCGAAAAATGTTTTGTTGTCTGGGGCCACATTAAGTTTTAAATTTTTACGCATCGGTTGAAAAACAAGCAAAGAGAGGGTTGATAGAAAAGTTACAACTAAAAATATAAAACACAACAATCTATCTGTGACCAGAGCTGCAAAGTGCCACTCATTAATCTTCACCGCTTCGGCTTCCATGTTTTCCTGCTTAATCACTAGATTTCGAAGATGCGAAAGAATCGTGGTTTGTTCCGCTGTATCTCCTGATTCAACGTGTTTGGGAGTCTCCTGAGGACTTATTCGTGTCGTGATGGGAAACGGTGAGGTTGGTCTCTCATACTCCTCCTCAAGTTCGCTGTCGGCACCACTAGCCGGCTCACGCCTACGACTGAGATAGATTGGACTGTGGGGAGCTGACGACCCATTTACGAGCATTGTATCTATGCAACGGGAGTGGTCCAATAAGGGGAAGTGGCTGTTGTAAGGCTTTAGTGGCTGTCGGGTCATTTTGATGACTGATCGTCGAAGTTCCAAGGGACGACCATTGTACTTCTTGAAAGCAGACTCTTCATCACAAACCTTGGAAGGTGTTTCAGTGCTGGGGTAGTCTGGAAAGTTGGGTGGTGAGATGCAAAGAAATCGAATCGCATGGTTGATGAAAAAGTTCATGAATTTTCGTGGAGGTCTCGACTCTGTTTTGCGGTGATGAAGATTGAGAACGAGAACAGAAAATGCCACCGATAGAGAAGTCAAGAGCATAACAACTGTTAGATAAATTCCTGTAAGAGAAAGAAAATTTATAATTAATTGATTAATAAAAAAGAACTTTCTTATAATTCTTATATACTTTCTTATAAAAATAGTTACAAATAACTTCCTCGACCCAAAACTATTTAAATTGTTTACATTTTAAATGGCATATTAGATTCGTGTTTATGCAAATATTATCCAATGAAGGTAAATGTTTAATTAATTTTTTTTTGTTAAAAAATTGTTTTGTAAAAAAGATTTTGTAAACTTTCAAAAGTCTCGGATTATAAATTACAAAAAATTAACAGGGAGGACGAATAATTGATAAAATATGTTATTAAACATCCCATACCTTCAACCAGGTGTTCAAATTACTATTTACTTCTTTTTAATTATATTGTATTGTACAAAATAGCAGGTTGTTTAAATTAGTTTTAATTAAATAATTAATGAAAACTTTTTTCCGAATAATATTAAAAAAATGGGAACTAAATTTGTAAAAAGATATGTGTAATTTGTCTGATTTTGTTTTTAAAATGATTTTAATATTCTTATTTAGATAACTAGTGTCTCAAAAGTGCCTCAACAGTAAATTGTTCATCTAAACACATGAATATTTCATAAAAACAATCTTTTAAGATTTTCCAGTTAACTGTATTTCGCACATATTTTCTTAAATGTACTCAATCCAAAAGTAAGTTAGAAATTTTAAGGAGAGATCATTTATATTTGCGGAACTAAATGGACGATGGACTTTTTTTCTTCATAATTTGTTTATAAATTATTTGATAAATAGTTTATAAATTATTATATAATAAACAGCACACTAAGAAACTGGGGTAGTTTGCCCTAAATAATATTGTATATCTTATACTCTTGTCTCAAGTCCCACAAAACAGTATATTTTATAATATATTATACCACAAAATATGTTATAATTAGGTTTTTTAGGGATCATGTATATCAGCATTAATAAAAATATTGATCTGCGACTGTCCTTTATATGTTAAGAAAATCAGGTTTTCCAATTTTGTTGTTTTATTGATTACAAATTTATAATTTAATTATATAGGCCTATTCAGTATTTACTCAATTTTCTGTTATACATGATTAATCGAATTTAAAATTATTTTTATTCTTAAATTACTTAATACATTATTCTTTAATGTTTTTTTATATAGTATAATTAATTATTTCTCCTTTAGGTGCATGAAAAACAACTCTATATAGCCTACTATATATATGTACCCTGATTACTTCTCCAATCTAAGTTTGATTTTTCTTACAAAGTTATAAAAATGAAAAAATTGAAAAATTACGTTTTTATGCGAAAGTGAAATGATTTTTTCTAAAATTCATCAATTAAAACAACATAATAACATCAAACTAAACGTATATCATTAAATACACAGGTTTAATAAATAAAGAGCCTTGACGATGCTTTCATACAAACAGAATAACTTAGAATATTTAGGTTATATTTATATACTGAACCATATAGTTTAGTCGTATATGGTAAATAATTAGTTAATCAGATTACTTGTTTTCCCTTATTTTGTATAATGAACTCAACAGTTGTAAAGAAGTAAAAATCAATAAATATACCGGATTGAAATCAAACAAAGATTATCATAGTTTATTCAACTCAACATTATAGTTATAGTCCCCAAAAACCAATGCAATTGATTTCGGGTTTTACCGGAAATGTAATTAATAGAAATGGTATGAAATCAGTTGCATTATTTTTTACAGTTAGAATAAATATTTAAACTCTATTGATTTGATTTTATCGATTTAGGGTTGAATCATGAATATTTGTCAAAATTTTGTAACTATATTATTCATACATATGTATAGGTACAAATATACAAATCTAAATAATAACTTTGAAATTGGGTCATAAACCGAAATATAGCTGTAAAACAGATTATTTGCATTTTATAATTCTTTCCAAACTTATTCAATTCATTTTATTATTTTAGATATTTCTTAAAAGTAACATTTTCTATTAATGATGCGATTCTATTTAACAAATTTTAATTCGTCAATGTTTAATAGTAGATTATAAAAACGGTCAGATTGAAAATGTTATGAAAATTAAATTGTTATAAATTGTTCAGTAATTAGAAATGTCGTTTTCGAGGAATTTTCGATAATTTTTACAATCTTTTTAATTGTCACACTTCAACTAAACGGCCTGTATATTCAAGGAATTTATTTATATAGTTCTAATTAACACGCGACATTGAATGTTGACAATACTTTTCAAATGGAATAATTTCGTATTGGAAGAATAATTAGTGTATAATTTGCATATTTTGCACAATTTGTACAATTTGTGTAGATAAAATTCGCATGAAATGAATATTATTTGTACGAATTTGAGAAAATATAATGTTGTAGTTAATGCACGTTTTAATTATTTTAAAATATAAATATAATAAATACCACCCCCAATTTTAATAATTTTTGTCATATTTTCTCCAAGAAGCCTCTATAAAATAATTGGTAATTTCATTACCATTCTTGCCGATGCGCCTTCAACTTTTTATAAGAAAATATATCTATGTTTAGTATTCTCAATAAAGCAGTTGTATCGTATCAGTTAGAATTCTGAAACTGTGTATTGTTTTATCAATGAATTTCAATTGTAAAATTTAGATTCACCGCATTATAATTATATGTTTGCTGAGTAGAATTATAGATGGTTAATCCGTAAATAGGGTTAAAATTATCGTGAAAAATTATTAAATAAATCTAATCATATAATAGAACATAAAAAATGGAATTAAAAATATAAACAAATAACATTCATAGACATTACAAAATTAGTATAACTTAAAGAACATATTATAATTCACTGTTATATGTACTCAGTACTATTTAAGCAGTAAATTCTAAACGTGTAATTAAACTCTCATTTTATTCAATATTATTTTAAGTATATTGATTTTATTGTATAAATGAAATAGAACTCTGTTAAATAGAAAAAATTCGCCAGTTAAATTAAATAATATTTTGGATTGTAAACCGTAAATAAATTGTGCATTAAATTACCTAAGTTTAAGTTAATTATAAAATATACGCGCATTTTCTATGATACTTACAGCCATATACATTATATATCTATACTTATACTTGTTGGTTAGTGTAATGTCTATGGATGCAGCCTTACATTCATTGATTTCGTAATTAACTTATTGAGTTTTTATTATTATTATTACAACATCAATGCTAAATCAAAATTATAATTAATTTATTAATATTCAAATATCAATTTCTATTTGCACAGAATGTATGTATAAATTTCTTTTATCGATACTAGAAAATAATCACAATTGGTGTGATTACTCAGCGTAAAAAGATGTCAGATGTTCCTTCTCTCGCTGGCACTCAGTGCCTCTCACATACCTTCCATCTAATTTCAATAAGTAGAAAAGTTTTGCATCTCATTGAGCACTTGTTGAAGCATGAATGTAGAATATAAATAATTAATGGAGCAATAAAGCAGTCTCGATTTAGAAACTAGAGTTAACATTTCTTATTTTTATTTGTTTTTAGCTAGGTAAATTAACTATTATGTATATAATAATGCTTAAGTTAAGGAGGGAAAATTGATCGTTTTTCTTTATTAAAGAAAAAACTGTAAATATATCATTCATAGTTATAATTTCTTTGTGTTAAGTTTTTAGAAAGTTTATGATAACAAACATTTCTAAATTAAAGATCAGGAAAACTGTATCGGACAAATGTAAAACCTTATCAATATTTAATTATTTTTTATCTATAATTCATCAAGAATTGTTATTTCGGAGAGATAAAATTCATAGTTTCTTTTATAATAAGATTTTCAATCTAACTTCGTTTTTAATTTAACTTACCTGATTCATTGATCTTTAATTTGGTTGATCTATATATATTGCAGTTTCTGAACAAAACAAAAATGTTAGATCAATTTGTTTCATTGATTTGTAAAGTGACCAAATGATTAGTTTTTTGAGTACTTATATACATTTATCAGAATTTATCTCATTCGAAATGTATAAACAAAATACAAATTTGCGCATAATATCGGTAATTTAAAAAATGTAAATATTTCATAAATTTTCGATTTATAGATATTTTATGATTTGTAGAGTTCATAATTTTTTAATATATAAAATATTTTGAAACTTTTTAGGAATATAGTATTAAACAAAAATGGAATAGCAATAAAAAATCAAAGAAATTTTATTAAACAAAATTAAAGGTTAGTAAAAAAATTGTTTTAGTAAGTACAAATTCATGCATTTAAAGTAATTACTTTTTTTCTTAAACATAACACTGAACAAAAATATCATTTATTCTTCGATTATATATATACAGAAACTCATACAAAAATTATACGCAGTCCCAAATATTAAAATAAACACAGCATTTTATAATTTATTTCAAAATATTTGTAGAATAAATTTAGCTACCCCAAAAATTTTAATTAATTTTGACATTTTTTATGAAGTTTTATATAAGTGATTAATTTAATTAAAACTATCAAAAAACGTGTATATTTGTGAATTGAGTGCATTGATATATTCTGTGGAAAATACTTGATAACTGAGCAGTTAAAAATATAGTTACAGATAAGGCGGAATTTGGTCACGCTAAATGTGATTTACTATTAAGATTAACATACTTATGTAGACGTTACTTTTACTTATACATATGTAGACGTTAAATATACTTATGTAGACATTACATATATTTATGTGGACGTTACTTATACTTATGTAGACGTTTCATATACTTATGTAGACGTTACATATATTTATGTGGACGTTACATATACTTATGTAGACGTTACTTATACTTATGTAGACGTTACATTTACTTATATGGACGTTACATATACTTATGTAGACGTTACTTATACTTATGTAGACGTTACTTATACTTATGTAGACGTTACTTATACTTATGTAGACGTTACTTATACTTATGTAGA
>JAUZNC010003341.1:40792-82906 GCA_034780395.1 Vannuccia rotundouncinata | reverse complement strand
ACGGTTCCACAAATTCTCAATGACATTGAGATCCGGAGACTGCCCAGGCCACCAATCAATACTTGGAATGTGCAGTCGTTCTTTGAGGGCAACGACAGACTTTGCATGATGGCAAGGAGCGCCGTCATCTTGGAATAGATAACCACCATTTGGGAACCATTCGTTTGCCGATAAAAGAAGACGATTTTCTAGCACATCCTGATACAGGGGAGCATTAAACCTTGCATTTTTCTCCAGAAGAAATATTCGACCAACACTGTGATATGACATGCACGTCCATATCATAGCCGAATCCGGAAACTTGACAGTTGCTTGAAGACATTCAGGTTTGTATCGCTCTCCTGGACGTCGACGTACCGCACCTTTATTGGAGAAAAGTTGAAACTTCGACTCATTGGAAAAGATCACAGTTCTCCATTGGTCAAGTGACCAGTTCTTGTGCTCATGACACCACCAAAGTCTGCGCTTACATTGTTTTTGGTTGATAAACGGCTTCTTTGCAGGGCGGTGTGACTTCAGGTTAGCTTTACAGAGACGTCGGCGTACAGTTCTGGAACTGATAGCATTGCATTCAATTGAATCGACCCATTGTCATGCTAGAACCCTGGAAGACTGGCGTCTATTAGCAAGGCAATTTCGTACCAGAAGACAGTCATCACGCTTAGTGGTCTTAGGAGGGCGACCAGGACTTTTTAACGGATTACTTGTTCCTCTATCTTGAAATCTTTTGATGATGTTGGCTACAGCTGTCTTAATGGCATATCCCTTCTGAGCAATTGTACGGGTTGAATACCCTTCTTCGTGCAAAGCTAGAATTGCCCCTCAATTCAATTCAGAAATTTCCTTAGTTTTAACCATAATCTTAACATTAATCAGATATAGATTCCCTTGCTTATATTCAATTATAAATGCTGTCAAAAACAGCTTCCTACATACTATATTAGTTAAATTAGTTACAAGATTAACAACAAGAAAAACGCACAGAGGACCTGTGCGGACAATACATGGGGTGGTTGTGAGTACTAACCATGGAACTGAACTTAAAACAGGCAGTTTATCAAAATATATACAAAATAAAGTATACATGTATGAAAAAAGAACATGAGTCAAGTGGAATAACATATAGGTGGTATTCCTATATTCTACAATATAACTGGAAGGGTAAGGTGATATAAATACCTGATCATTACTGGCCAAGTAGCCAAAGAAATATGCTGGTTCCACTGATGGGTTTGCTTGGGATGGCATCCAACAGTAAAAAAGTTTTGGGGCACACATTTAAGTCAGTTTCCAACGTCGAGGGGTCAAGAAGGTGAGTGAGGTCGAGAAGAGACCATACACAGCCTTTGTAGTCAACAGGGGGTTAGTCGAGGGATGATGTGAAGATGTTGATGGAATTGGAGAAGCAACCTTATAATGACGTTAACGCCTCCTCCTTGACGTCTGTTTAGAAGACTGTTGAAGTGGAAGGTTTTCAGCTGAGGAAGGTTTGGGAACATGTTGAGCTTCAGAAGGTGCTGGAACATGTTGAGCTTTGGAAGGTGCTGGAACACATTGAGCTGGGGAGTAAGAGGAGTGTTGGGATATCCTTTCTAGAGACGAGTACAAAATTAGCCATGTCCAGCATGATATCATAGCTAGCGAGAAAATCCGTCATAGCATGGAACTTGCTGGGAAGGAAGAATTAGTGGTGTTTACCTGTCCGTACCACTAGGTCTATTGAATAAAATGGCCTGGCCATAGCAATCATCCATTGGTATGTGTCCAATTGAACAAATTCTTGGACTACACACTCCTTGGATATCTGAAAGATCTTGCTGGGTTCCTCTTTTTATTGGAGCACATAGGGATGAGCTATGTGGCAGCCAACACAGGTGGCTTCAAGGAGATATACGTCGGTGGGTTCAGTTTCCTTGTACTGGGGGTGGGTAGGGGTATCGCATCCTTGCTGCAGTCACTCTCTGAAGATCGAGAGAATGCCTGAGCAGAGGTAGACTTTGATCTATAAATCCACTAATTAAAATATTTGTCCCAAATAATATTTAATAAAATAATAAATGCATAAATAGAACAATAAAACATTAATTTAATAATACTAATTTAATTTGATGAATGATATATAAAAAAATTACAATAATTTTTATCATTCATATTAAATATAACAAAAATTATGTTTCATTTGTTTAGCAATAAATTGAAAAGAGAAATAAAATTAACAACAGAGAATATATATAAATCATTAATCAAAAAATGGACAGAATAATTTTTCAAAAAGTTGATTATGTACTAAAATTAATTTTCCACGTCCACCTAAACAATGATGTTCTGTCAAGTTTTCTAAATTACTGAAATTAAATAAAAAATAAAATTTGATAAAAATACAATTTATTTAATAAAGTTATCTCCCATTGACACTTCCTGCTTCTTTGATTGTGAGGCTCCATTTTCAAATTCAAACATTATAACATTGTTCATGCCTTGAGTTAGTTTGCATTCCATGAATCGTATTTGTGCTACTTTGTAAATTTTGCTATTTTTAAAAGCAGTGCTGCCATGTGATTCTTTGTATAAATAGGATGTTCTGAGAATTAAATGATATTTTCCCTTTCCAAATTGGAATGGAGTTACCAGATTTTTACTCCCCAATCATATGATACAAAATCTTAAGAGAGTTTCATCCATACCGTCTCACAATTTCTTCATTGAGTTCGTTTTATATGGATCTGTGATTCAAACAAATTTATGGCTTTGTAAAGAAATTCATCATCTGACTTTTCAATTGGAATACATGAATTCTCGATCAACCATTGACCAAACTTCTTATTAATAATTCCAGAGCATATGAAGACAATCCTATTTTCCTGGTCATAGATGTTGTTGAAGTGATGCCAGGTCACTTTTCCTTTTCTGATCCAGTTTTGAAATTTTGACAAGGTTTTATGATTAAATATAATTAGGATTATATATGCGTTTTTTTGTATGGACCCCTCATACCTAACACCAATGGTGAACTCATGTGTTGAGCCTCCCAACACCAGTATAGTGGTGGAACCTCCAATGTTGTGCCCAGCAAGTACTGAAGTAACAAGAATTGGCGATGGCATAACCAATTGTCACTACATGCGTAGAAGGGACCTATTCAATAAAGAGAGATTTATGTTTGATTAACAAGCAAGCTAAACTAATTATCTAAGAGTGGGGTGCACAGGGGTTGTGAAGATTATAGTACATAGGAAGACAATCTGTAATAAAAACAGTATCATAGAAAGATGTTCATATAATTGCTTGATAATCAAAATAATTTTTTTTATATAATATGGCGACTTTCTTGTAACATAACTGATACAAACGCTCCAAGAGCACAGGTTATATACTCCAACAAATCAATACAAACATATGATTGGTTATGCATAATCAATACAGAATTCTGATTGGCCAAATAAAAAAAATCAATAAATGTGTTCATGCATAATATCGTGAAATGGAACTAGTGAAAACAAATAGCAGTCTATGTCCTGTGTCGATAAGCTATTGTTACATTTTATGGAAGTACTCCTCCAAGTGTTGGGCCGTTGAATACTACACAAGGTCCATGAAGGAGTCTCCAGACAAAATCAATGACATTAGCAGTCGGACTTGTCTGAGGAGAAAACATTCTATGATTTGACACCCTGCTTATTTCACACCGAACTTCTCTCCTGGTGTGCTTTGTAATTATGTCACTGACAGACAATGAAAGGATATCTCATCCCTACTAACAATGGCATTCTATAAGAACATACTTTTCCTGATAGTCATTTTCCTTTTTGTTAAGTCCAGATGGAGGACACAGTCCGGAAGAGATTCGGCTAAATATTTAATTTGCTCTGCAGAATAGAATGCAAAGCTGACAGGGCTTAAAGCAAAATTCTAAAACATAAATGTTGGAAGGTTCATTTTTTAGAACATTGGGTGTGTTTAAATTTTGTAGGTAGTTGTAACCATGCAGACTGCCACTCTCTGTTAGATTTTTAGAATATTCATCAAAATTGAATTGTGTGACAAGGCTGATCTTCTCAGTGTAAAAGGATTATAAAAATTATTACGAACTTTACAGAACATAAGTTTTATTGTGTGTTCTGAATCAAAAGATAAAAGATCTTTTGGCTGTCAGTAGCTCTGTGCAACTCTCTGGTGGAAAACGTTTACAAAGATTTGAATAGATTTACAAAGATTTAAAAGATTTGAAAAGATTTACAAAGTATCTGAAAATATAGTGTTTACTAGTAAGGGAACAGTTAATGTCTAATAGACAAGTAAAAACATGTATAAGAATAACTACGAAGTAATAGATACTGAATATATTGATCATTGATCATACAACACATTATTTATTTAATGTAGTCATTTTTGAAAACATTAAGTGTAGATAAATATAAATTGTAATAAATTCCAAAATATTCGATTTGGAGCTTCTGCACCTGGAAGGCACCCGATTTTTACTGGCACCAGTTAGATGAAGTGGCTTAAAAAGTTTTTTCATTTTTTGTTCAGCTTTATGACCAAGATTAATAATCTCTATGGTTACCCACACAACTGGAAAGTCTATTCTTCTGATAACACATTTCCTCATTTTCGGGATTTCCTCGTTTCCTCGTTTCCATATATACATTATAGATGGATTAGTAGAAAATATTAATCATAAGGCTTTTTCCTGTTCTATTAATTGTCTTGAGATGTTTAATAATTTCTGCAAGCGCCGATATTAATATAAATGTGCTTCAACTCTCCCTATATTTTGTAACATAGTTAAAAAGTATATTGAAGAAAATGGGTAGTTTTAAAATATAGCTGAAAAGTGTCGCGTGCTTATCTGGGATACCTAGCGTTGATGTTAGTAAACAAAGCAATTACTTTGCATTCTTATAATTATCCTAAAATTATCTTACTAAAATTCTAATTTTATTTCTATAAATAAATATAATAATATATTATAATTAATACTGTTTCGGGAGCACAGAAAGGGTGGGTACATTGTTCGATAGCACAATCCATAATCTGATCATAATAATTTCTCGTCACTTTTTAACGACTCATTGATACTGGCTGATTAAATTTTTCCGGTTATCTGGGGTCTAAAGTTTAAATTGTAAAGTAGCAATGTGAAATCTTCTGATTTAGAAAAAAATATCACAGCAGGACGAATATTACTCATAGTTTTGTCCTAGGTATTTTACTATAATCCTTTATAATGCAACCTTCTATATTTTGAGTGCTGTAAACAGAATATTTTATCAAAGAAGATAATAATTTTTCAGAAAATAAACTTGGTCGCTTGAAGAATGGTGCTGGATCTCAAGAGCCGATTAATTCCTCTACTTCTCGCTCTCAAGTCCTCAACTGCATCTCAGGTATGCGATCGGTGCAACTCAACGCGGTACTAAATGGACCGGAATCTGTTTGTGTTGTTGGAGGGGAGGGTGGTCTAACCGCGGAAGAAAGACGGTTAGAGGAAAAGCAGCCGTTGTTGGAACATGATCAGCTCGGGGTGGAACAAGTGCCGGAACGGATTGATGTACAGCCATCTATTGTGAAGGACGATGTTTCTCAAACTGCGCGTAGTATATAATGAATTGTTTTAAATTTTGTCTCTATCTTTACACGTTTCAGTGAACTTATATAAATTATATAAGTTGAATTACAGCTATTAGTGATATTGTTTAGTTTTTGTTTCTTTTATGTTAATTACATACTTGAATTTTTGTATTATTTGTAATAGTTATGATTACATTATCGATGAGTAATAATTAGTTATTATTAAATTGTATATTGATTATAATTGAAACTCTTGTAAATAGGTAACTAATGTTTAGATCATATTCAAAGTTACATTATATTAATGTGGTATTATGATTTACTTTTGTGTATATAAGTTTACATTTCATTTTATTTATTATATTTTACTTAATTAAATATATTACTTCAATTGTGAAAACTTCTTGTTTTACTTATTTATAATTTATTTCTTGCTTCGTTTTTGCTTTATATAAATGTAATATTTCGCTTTCGTATTAACCAATTCATATAAAGGGACAACCCTCTATTTATATTCAAAATGATCTTATTTTAATAACTTCATATTTGACAAATTATAGTATACATGGTTTACTTATAAATATAGTTTTAAACGATTATTACTTTAGAATCAGATTAGTAGTATATTACACATTTAAGTAATTTACAGTTGTTTGCGATAGTATATTTTTATTACTAAATCTTTTAAGAAATTAGCATTTTGTAATTTACGACGACTTGTATCTCGTCAACTTCTCACTATCCATCCCTGAATTAGGTAATCTGCCTTGTTACTACAGTATTTTAAATTAATAGAACGATTATTATATTGTGCACTATGAACCTCAACATTTTCAAAATATGTACTTTAGAATTATTTTTTTAGACAATGTGAAACATGAAAATTAACTCAATTTGCTGATTTTTGAATTGGGTGTAATTGGATTATGGGTGCAGAGTATTCGTTATTAGTTTAATTAAACGAGTGAACTATCTTAAGTTTTAACCTAAATTATAAAAACTGAATTCTGTTACAACGAATCTTTGTCATATAAATTACATTTTCTAATATGTAATTGTATATTATTATTATGTGCACCTCTGACCCTCTCCACTATATTAGATAATCTTTGACATATAAAAATATAAAGTGAAATTTTGACTTCAGAATATGATGATTTTTTTCATAATTTCAGATTAATGAATTATGGAATGGTTACTTCTTCGAAAAAATAAGTGTTGATTTATTGCAAAGTACAAAGTGCAATTATTTGAATTCATATCTAGAAGCACTTAGCTAAAAATAGTAGTTCTATTCGAGTTTGTTGTGTCGGCTTGTACAACTCAACTACCTTTTTGAAACCACTTTATAGTACACTGTAATCTACGACTATTTGACTTAAGTCACATTGTTATATATCTTAAAATGCTGTTGATACTCGTAGAAAACTTAATTGGATGAACTACTTAAGCACTTCACAATTTACTGTCGATATAGTTAGTATATCTTCGAAAGTTTTTATCTTTAACCCTTTGGTTCCGAATTTTAAACACTGTTGATCTATTTTTACTTCACTCTCAAATTTCATTACTATATGAACCGGATTGTAATACGTTTTATTAAAACATGTTCCATGTGACCTCACTTGTATAGGTCAATTCTATCGGTACAAATACATTTCAAGTGGTTTATCTTTATTCCTCAACATTGAACAAAAATTAAACGTTGGTGAACTGAAAGCTCTTTTTTATATTTACTATAATATAAATAAGATTCCCCGTTATTTTAACAAATGAATCATTTTTAGATTATATTCTACTTACTCGTTGACTAATTTCATAAAATCTTCCGTTTAATTATCTAAAAATTTTGTCATGAGTTTGGTGAACTGTTTCCAATAATCTTAGCTAGAAACATTTTTTAGAGAAATAAAAAATGTTCATGCTCCACCTACCCTGACATTTTAAAATAATTAATTGTTCTAATATATTTTGGTTAAGCGTTTTCTATTATAGTAAATAATTACTTCTCTTTAAAAATGACAACATTTCTAAATGGTAATCGAAAGGTTTTCCCCTTTTCTTTAATATGGGATTATTTCAATAAACAAATAATCTGTAACGGAAAAATATATAATTTATAAGTAAGCTCATCCAAAACTCAACATTTTCCTTTTATAGAATTCATTAAGATTGATACGAAACATGTGAAACTAATATACCTCCTAATTTAGTGTAGTTTATTGTTATTTGTCCTTAAATTATTACATATGGTAAACGTTGCACTTCTTCCGGTATTCAAACGACATTAAGTACGAATATAGTTTATTCACTGATTCACCATCAGATGTAGACAGATGACCTAACTATCGAGGAAATCCTTATACATGTTTCTATTATATGCGTTAACGTATAACAAATTATACTTCCATCTTGATTACTAAATGCAGTAATCATATTTAAACACTAATTAATAACGGATTCATATTAATGAGGGCATTTCTTTAATAATTATTGCAAGTATTTTCGGACTTTTTTCTCCTTTATTATTTGAAGTATTTTAAATTGATTTTCAATTAAAGGTTACATAACAGTATTCTACTCATAGAACGATATTTATATTGTATTTTTCTTAATATTTTTATCTTTGTATTTCTAGACAGAAATTACTAATACAACTATCGTGTGACTAAACCATCGTTAGACAAGAATTTTACTCTTTTCAATGACAATTGAAATCATATAAAATAGCAAATTTTTAATAATTTTCAGTGTTTTTCTCATACAGGATGTTAATATTTATTCAGATAGTATAGTAATGGTATGTGTTATTTCATATGTAATATATTGAAATATTTAGGTCGATTGTTAAAACTGTAAAATTATTAGATCAAACATATTTTATTACTGTGTCAAAAGTAAAATATATAGGTACATACATAGTTAGTAATTCACAAATATCTTAAATATGTGCCTATCTTTTGAAAATACTCATACACTTTATTGTTGTATTGCATTATACTTTTACGTATAAATAATCATGGATTTGTAGTCGATGCAAAGCTAGTGAAAGGGAGTGAAATCGTGTGCTACATAGATATTGCTATCTATATTCGATGTCTATAACACTAAGCTGCTAATTCAAACTTAGAATCTGCTATGGTAGGTTTTTTATTTAGTTTTCGTGACGTCATACATGTGGTACGTCATAAATAGCTTATACAGAAAAAGCTACAATATAGAGATTGGTTTCCAACGATTTGAAATCCGCCCATAAAATTACAAAGGAATCCATCAAAACTAAATATATATATCCCAAAACAAGGATCAGCTCTAACTATTATTTCATATATTTAAAGTTTTTATAACGAAAATAGCTTAATTAAATGCTGTTTGTTATAAACCTAAAATCACTCGAATGAAAAAATTTAAAACATTACAAATATAGTTAATTGTTATTATGTACAATAATTTTTTATAATTAAACTATAATATGAATTTCCAAATTATTAATAGAAACTATAAATAGTGAACCGTTGGGGGTAGAAATGAAGGTCTTCATAAGTTTATAGTATCTATAGAGTTTATTTAACCTTTCTAAGAAATTTACAAACAAAAATATATATTACGACGTGTTCATAACTTCTAGGAAATGTTTGCATTCGAGGGATGGCTATATAACAAGTCATATTATTGTCACTTGAAATTTAAGGACGATTGGTACTCTTTTATCGTTCACTTCTTGGTTTCGAACGATACGTAATTTATTATAGTAATATGATTTGTACATTCATTTGGTTTGTTAAATAAATTGTTAAAATTCATATTTTAGAATTTTTCGACTTTTATGTCATTTCATTGAAATGGATATTTTTACGAAGAAATAAAGATTTATTCATATTATCTTTTTAAATATAAAAAATATGTGTCTTTCTTTTATTTGCATATACTACTTTAATTTTTCATTTGATATAAATATTATAAAAGTATTGTTTTTATTGAATAAGAATATGGGTACCATGTATATAGGTACCATTTGTTTCTTATGAAAATGATTTTAGAAGTTTTATCAGGCGCGGTCCCAGAAATATTTTTAATGGGAGGGGGGCACAAGGTCCTATGATATACTAGCACATATAATACTACTACTATAATATATAAAGGGAGTATTCTTTCTTGGGTCGGGGGCGGGCGTGTTTTCAGCCCCCCCCCCCTCCTTAATTGATGATAGACGTGTATTAAGAAATATTATAAATGAAATTTGACTTATTGTTGAATTTTATCATTTTAAAAAATCGCTATAATTCGGTTGAATAATTTGATAACAAAATCACTATTCTTGTTATTATAGTAGGTATATGCGTGTATTTTTTATTCCTAAGCTAGAAAAAAATAATTTAATTGTACAAGAATAGGATATAGCATACTGTTTGGTTAAAAATTGTTTAAATTTTTAGAATATTCTTTTTTGTAAGTCAAAAATATTTTATTCCGGATATCCTCTGTAATCACACGAAGCTTTTTCTGCTATCTTATTTCGTGACCTACAATTTTACAAGGAAAGATGAAAGTAAACATTTTTTAATATATTTTTTTCCAATTTCAACAATCCCCAAACTTCTTTTTACTACATTTTAAGAAATATACAATGCACCGAATAATAATTATCCCACTAAACGGGAAAACGTGAGATTATTATCTCGTTATATTTAGAAATAATCATGTAGTTAAAATTATATTTTTATATTAATAATAAAAGTGCATTTAATCCATTGATGTTTGAGTAAATTTCGAAGCAATAATAATTGTAAATGTACTTTTTGTACATATTCTATAATTATACTAATCCTACAGACATTAAATTATTGTATTAGAGGTTATATTGTCTGATATGGGCTCACTAAGTTATTACATGAACAATGAGTCACTCTCCGCCCGCACTATAATAATGTATGGGAAAATAATTGTAGGTAGTTATATAATATTTTTCTTGAGTGAGCACTGAGTGAAAATATATTCTGAACAAGTCTTCTAAAGATTAGATGTCTTGTAATTTACCTAAAGTATATAAATGTGATATGTATTTAATTATTATCGATTACATAATACTATTTAAAGGAACTTCTGAGCAATTTATTTTATTTTAAAAAATGAACTTCCAATTCTGTTTATATTAATTTAGAATTTATTAAAATATATAAATATCGCATTATAGTATCTATATTACTGACAAACGAAAAATTAATATTATTTATACTTTCTTGTGAATTTCCATTTGTAAAAAATATGCAAATCGTTTTTTTTTTAATTAAAGACACACACGTGTTATATTTATTCAATTTGTGTTGATGATTTTACAATTGATATCCTACTAATGTTTTCTTGGCGTCCAGTTATACACGTGTAATCATATATTTTATAAAACCACTTATACATTGTAAATATAGATCAGACATTGAAATCTATAATAAGAGGATTTTTTCATTTTATTAACTTCAACATTTTTTAGATATTGTCAAAGAAAAATGACAAATGGAAACATTTAATCATGGAAGAAGGGGCGTGGCGCGAGATGTAACAACGAGGACCCCTTTCTGTTTCCAAACTGTTATGATATAAGCGTATAGTATGAAATTAACAAAAAATAAATGGTCGATTTTTATTTGAAACATTTGAAATTCCAGTGCTAAATAGTTATCCGCTAATTAATAAGTTAAATTAATAGATATCAAATTAATAATAATTATCCGCTAATTAAAAAATGACTAACGCTTGTTTTGAATGATACAGCCTATATATGAAATTGACAGTTGTAGGTGTAGGTATATATATATATATAAGTCGTATCATAGGTACCCTTTCCAGAACCTAGGTTATTCTATTACCTATGTGTATGTGCTTCGAGTGTTATAGATTATTGTACTGATTTGGTAGCGTGGACTAATTGTATAAATAATGTAAATATGATTTACCTATTTACTGACTGACTTGCGCAATAGAAGCATCTAAGTATAATACCCACCTATAGTTCTATTTAGGTACAACAATTATCCAACGCTCTCGATCTTTCTCTTTCTGTTTCTCTCTCTCAACAAGGGTGCTTAGGGTTCAGCTTAACCAATAAAAAGTTAGCTACATTGTTTTAATATAAATGAGATTTATATGATGTTTGATTATTAACTTAAATAGTGATCGCAAAATAAAGCCTTACTCTGCAACTGTCACGTTGATTATTGTTAATATATTTGTGATCTCTTTCCGTCGAGTGTTTCAAGTTTGACAGCAATATTAATTTGGATTAAAGAACATTATTGTATTTTTAACTACTTGAAGTTTTGGAGTCAAGCATAACCTACAATATTCTGTGTTATGGCTTCCAGCGTCACGTACACTGAACAGATAGTACCTGAAAGCGATGCGACGTCTATGCTAGAAGATATTTCTCAGTTGGAACAATTGGAGACATCAACTATGGATCCTGATTTGATGTCTCGAGAGGATCACTTAGAGGACTTACCACGACCTCAAAGGTGAGGATAATTAAGAAGGAATCTTTCAATATAGGCTGTATGACAAAAAACACAGCCTATCTATAAACATAACTCAATTTCACAATTAATTTAATCTTAGAATGTTCATATGTATGTTCATATACATTTTCAATTACTTTACTCATGTGCTCCATGGCTTTTTCTAGAGCTATACTGTCATCCATGTAGGAATATAAATTCAGATAAATTCTCAGTAAGAAAATTATAAATATCCTCAAGTGAGACAAAATGATTACTGAGGGTCTCTGGATTTATAGCTAGGAATAGATGTATCAACATGCGCACATTTTTCGCTAAGTATTCTGCTGTTGCCCGAGATATGTATATGTGGGCGGGGATTATCGTGTTGAAGGCGCATATTTTGTGGTAAAATGTAATTAGCTTATTGTGTCAAGAAATCTTTCAGATTGAATAAAAAAATATATGTACCTTTCTAAATCAATACTTTTATTCCTAGGCGATATTTCGAAATAATATTTGCCTTCCATAGATACGGCGATATAATGACTATAAATAATGCACTTCTGCTTCTTCTAGTGCATGTTAGACCACATATTTTCATATAGGGTCATTGCAGGCGTATTATTTCAAATATTATAACTAGATATTGTTATAAGTCGATAATTCTGTCGCGTGTTTTTGTGATACACAGCCTATACATTATATACTAAAAGTAGGAAATTAAAAATTATTTTGGGTTGTTTTGAAAAGAGAATTGAATACTAAGTACACTATACACTCAAGAACGCACGTTTATAATCTATTAGTGGGTAAATTCAAGTTAATCTGCTACTGTTTTAATAATGTTTATTGATTAAATCTTTTTACTTTATTTTTATAAAATCTTTACGACAGTTTTTTTTAAATATGTATAATTTTAGAATACTATTATATATTAAAAATATATATTCAACGGATATAGCATAAAATAATAATTACTAAAATGTGATACCTATAATCTAAGTTTCCTTTTTGTATAATTTTCCATAAGTAGTTTTACATAATTATAGTGTAAGTTGTAATCATTATCCTATTGACAATTAAATTGTAGAATTACATTTAACCGTTAAAGTACGTTTTATTCGTAAAATCTTCAAAGGTACGAATTCTGTTTATCTTTTCTACGCTTGGTTTGTTATCTAAATTAATATTGATGATATACACAATCAAAATAATGATTGTATGGCTTACTATCTTTACTTAAAAACTGTCCGCGATCGTATTGTGTATTCTCATATTCATCAAGAAGGAAAGCAAGTGTATATTATTGCATTTTGTTATTGCAGACATCATATGAATCACCCTGTTTTCCATAGAATTGTCGTTGTAAATTATTTGTCAAGTATAAAAGTTGTACCGGTTTGTGGAAAACACGCTATGCACTTTGAAATTGATAATCATGTTATTATTCGATCATGGGACGTTTGGTATATTTTTATTGAAAACAATTTATTGCAGGATTACTTGTTATTTTTTTCTTGGCATCAAACTATTTTATTTATTATGAAGGTATACTAAAAGTTCAAAAATGTATTTATAGATATGTACATTAAAAGATAATTAAAAGTAGTGCAGCCAGCACCAAAATTTGAAACCAGTTTAGGTAGCAATAAAACATAAGAGTTAGAGAAACTTTTTTAAAGGAGCCGAAAACCAAAAGATGTGCAAGAGGCATTCTCTTTTTTCTTCTTATTGTTTCCTGTATTGTGCGATTAATTAACAGGTTCACTTTGATGAGGGATATCTGCTCTGTCAGAATATTTTAGCAAGAATGTGGACCATGAATGGTTTATACTTTCTGTTTATGTAGAATGTTGAGACAGCCGAATAAGAGTTTACCAATATGTATGGATTTAGAATGTTACCGGAGCCAATACCGAGAAATCTGTTTCACTAATATTTTATAATATACTCATAAAAAGTACGAGGAATGAGGCAGTACCTTTTTAGAAAGTATGGTACAGAATTGACAATTGGTGTGTGATCATGTGTTTATAAATGTTCGTATTTTGCAGTAATTGTATGTAAGTTCAAAAATTACTATAAGCACAAAATAATCTTTGTATTTTTTAGATGTACAAAATATTTCAAAATATCAATTTCGAAGTATTAAAGAATTTTATTCCTCTTTATTTTTCTTATGCATACACTTTTATATCGAACATTGTAACTCAATTTTCTTATTTATATTACTCACAGCTTTTTGTTTAGTAATAATTTAATAAATTGGAATGTTTTGATAAGAATTTTTAATACTATATTTAGATTTTAATGGTTAAATGGTTAAATGGTTAAATGGTTTAATATAACCATGTACATTTTTTCTTAATCTGAATATAATATACTTGATTTATAATATTTATTTTGTTAAATAAAAATGGATCATTTCATGATTAATGAGGCTGGTGAAGACGGATAAAAACAATTCTCTAATTAATCATTTAATTCTGATTAATGATTTATAACTATTCTAGAGTTTAATAATGGATTAAATAACAGTATTCGAATCTTAAGCGATCATTAAATATATGTAGGTGGATAGATATTATTTACGCTTTATAAAAAAAATCATAAAAAGGGGGGTTCGTTATTATTTATTATTTGGTTCTTATCGATGAAACTATACAATTATTTAGCTAAAGGTTAGATCTCTGTATGTGTTTTGACTGTCTTTTTTTCTTATATTATTCAGACCTGTTTGAGCATCGAGTAATCCAAGAACTTTCATTTGATTTTATTCTCCCAATCGATAATTTCTTTAATTTTCTCTGTCTTTCTCACTTATATTGAGTACATTGAGCAGTGGCAACTTTTTTCGAGCCAGAAAGTGTATGTGTCTCACTGCAAAAGTAAATATTTGATGTGTTTACGTAAAAATCCAATTGATTGCTGAAATCAATATATTAACATTAGTTCTGATTTTTCAAATAATTGAATTGCTTTTCACTCCATATAAATAAAAAAGTATTTAAAAATTATACAACAATTCAACAGTGACTCTTTCATTCAGCAAAACAGTGTTTCTTTCACAAGTTCGGGTTGATCTAAATTCTTCAAAGTAAGAAAATTGCACAAGAGAAAAGAAAATTGTCGAACGTATAGATCAAATCAGCGACTGTGATTGTGGTAACAGTTTCAGATGTACTAATTTGTATTGAATGTGTTTTGTGTTTTTTTAATGACTCCTTTTCTTGACATATGATAAATATTTCTAAATACAATAATTTGAGAATATATTTCATTAAAGTCTATAACAAATTTATAAATATATTATTATCCTATGAATATGTTAGTAAGTTTTTTTTACAATGATTAATTACATCGATATTAATTTTACTCCTCGACATTAATCGTATCTAGAAAATGTTGACTTATCATTTAGTCCTGTTTGCTTGCGAAAAAGGAAGCTTTGGAAAGCTAACATTTCTATATCAAGAAATAATTAAGTAAACGTACACAAATTAAACAATTTGAAATATTATACATAATTTTTTGCATGTTACATAATCTTGGCTGCTGTTTTTTATTATTTAAATTATTTTTAATCCAATAAATCGAAAATGTTAATAATTAATTAATATTATTTATATATAAGCTTTCAACAGTGGTACACTCAAATTAGATTATTAAATTGACAATTATGTGAACAGTATAATAGTGTAATGCTAATGTTACCTACCACAATAATTCAAATTAGTAACATTTTCCAACAAAAACATTTTGTAATTAAATGATAAGTAAAACAAGCAAAACAAGATTTGATTATATTCTTAATTAATTATTACATTGAAATTTGACTCTTAAACAATATAAACCGGTTTAAATGAGTCACTATATTATATATATAGTGCATTTTTCCTTCTCTATAAACCCAAAAGAACAGTGTAGGTAGGTAGACACCCCTAGTACGTTTCCTTACCAATACTGGTATAATATATTTAAGAATCGATAATTCAGAATTGTCTGTATTTGTCCTCAGAGTAAGCTCTTCTGTACCAATACGAAAAAAAACATTTTAAAACTATTTTTATTCAAATTTTGAAAAAGTTATTTTAATTATTGTTTTAATTATTAATATTTCCTTGATTCCTGGTTAAATTGACTACAGTGTTGTTGTCATGGAAATTCTTCATTATGCACTGAAGATTAATTTAAACAAAACTTCCTTTTAATAGGATGTACATAGTGTTACTGAATTTTCCAAATAATTTATACATGTGACTCTCGTGATTTTTGCCATCTTATATTGTACATAAGTTGTTTCTCTATCGCTACCGACATCTTTCGTCAGATATAATATAGTTTCGCGATAATTGTCGTATTAATAGATTTGTGATGATGTTTTGGATGACAAGTATGCAATTAACTAATGTTCACCCCACTTTTAGTTTGCATTTGAAGGGAGAAAGATAAACAAGGATATGCCATTTGTTTCGAAGCTTCACAATACTAATATTAGAAATTATATCACCGAATCATGGTCATAAAAGTAGTTTATCATGTAAATTGTTTATTTTGTAAATCGGGAAGTGTTTTCAAACTAATTTCTACTTGTTCGCTTAAATATTTAAATATCTTTAAAGTATTAATAATAATAATTGGGATATAACTCAATCTTTAAAATATATATATCCATTTTTAATACTTTATCACGAATAAAGTTCTCAATATCAGATCGAAAACTTGATTCATATAAGCTGGGAATGTTTTCGAAGAGTTTTATTATCGTTCGTGGATGTTGTGTGTGTATATAGTCAAATTTCTTGATTGCACGATATTATGTAAACAAAAATATCTATTTGAGGTGCAGGTGTAGGTTACAGCTGCATAAAATGTTAATTTTATCGGTTTTAAATTTTTATTTTCACTTTTGTAATTAATTTTTATTGTTTAGTAGATGTAAAAATTCTCTCGAGAAATTTAAAAGATAAAAGAATAACATGGCTTTTATTTGTATTAATATAGAAATATTTGTACAGTTTTATAATTCCTTATTTATCATTATTTTCAGTTATTTGTTGATTATTTGTTGATTATTTTCAGTTATTTGTTGATTAGAGTATTGAATTATTTATTTTATAATAAAAACTATGTTATCATGTATCTAACTAATTCCAGTTATTTATGAAAAGTGAAGATTTTATTTATTATATACACAAGTAATTTAATATCATTCTATTTAATATAAGTTGAAACTATAAATTTTGTTTTGCCTATCGATTCTAGAACATTCTAATTATATCGTTCATCGGAAAACTACCTACTTTATGTGTCAAGAGTATAATTCTGAAATTAGCTGCAGGTTATACACTCTTACAAAACCACATCTTGACATCTTTTCAGACTATAAACGGTATCAATTGTTCTTAACAGGTTCTTTTACGGTCTATTAAATAATTGTTTCTAGTTTACCTTAGGCGTGACTATGTGTTGATTAAAAGATATTCATATATATATACTCACCTGGATCAGATGGCTACTTGACTGAGATATTTAAAGTAGCGATGTTCCCTTTCTCTGTTGCATGAGATTATAGGTGTTATTGAGACAAATGGTTCAATGGATTCTATCTATGAAGAAGAATGCCTGTAAGAAGGGGGTTTAAAAATAGCCCTGCGCGCAGTAGATCATTTAGAAGTTGAAGGTTTCATTTACTTGCAAAGATCACGCTATATGAGATCGGTTGTCGACTATGATTTATGATTTTATCGATGTCATTGTGACGGCACAAGTACATCTTTTTGTGATACATTTAGTGTGATCTATTGGTTTTATTTTTGTTTTTGGTATATAGGTGTATATTATATGCACATAGAATGAGTGATTCCTTTCTATAATAATTGTATAATAATTCCTCTAGCAAAATAGCAAACTAGCATAAATACGATACGATATTTAGTAATAGAAGTATAATGATACGCAATTTAAATAAGATGTCGTAATTCAATATCAAAGTTTTTGCTTTATTTTATTTATGAATTTAATTTATTGGAATGCTTTAAAATTATATTTCTTATTACTATTAGGATGTTAAGGAGCAATTATTGATTACAATGAGAAAAATATTTAGTTAAGTTATACTTTAAATACTTTCAAATTATTTAAATGATTTTTTAACTACCAGTTCCATATACACTAATTACTTAAAACCGCTCATATGATATTTCTTTTTGTTTGTGAAATACCTCCCATAGTTCTGATGTGTATTTATTAGTGGTTTTCAGTTGTGCTTTTCAATGTTTTAAGTAATCTATATGGTCTGTAGTCGTAAAACAATTATGTATATGTTGACAATATGCAGCACATACCAATTCCAGACATACTTAAATATGATTATGCAGAAAAATTCGCCACTATACTAACGCAAATTACTACCTAAAATACAGAATGCAACTGGTACTTAACTTTCTGCGTTTGAAGGTTCCATAACTAAAGAATTCATTTAGCTGAAAGGTAAATAATATGCAGAACAATTTACTTATGATGTCAATATAGAAAATGGCTACCACGACTGGGTTGGAACACTTAATGGTTAATGGCTATTGTATAATATTACATTTACAGACATTATTACCCTTAGATTCTCACATCTATATAACAGAATATTCTGTGATCGATCTTATAATGGTTGTTCTGAATTCATGGTATTTGTCCCAAATTTGGACTATATTCAGTCAGCCTAAACTATAGTTTAGAAATGTAGCTTCTGTGGTACCTATATACACAGCCCTGTTAAAATACTGCTTATAGTTATAGTTATGTACAGCTATTGTTGATACTCATTATTAATTATCTATATTGTGACTCCTCAATGTGTGAAAGAAATCAACCAACAGATTCTAGATGTCAGTGCAATATTAAATATAGTATATGCACTATTTTGTGCACAACTAAAGAAAGTACAACTAATTAGTATGTCTAAAATGGCGGTATGTATTTGAGAGGCCCATAATAAAAATCTTCCATAAAATACAAAATGTGTATTAAAAGTAAAATAAAAACACTTTCTGTGATAAAATAAATCGCTGTAATAATAATAACTACAAAACAAATTAAAATATGGAAGCAAAGCACTAATTGATCAAACGTTTTGACTTCATATATCTTCTTCGTGATTACAAATTTGATCAGTTACTATTTTTGCTTTAAAAATTTGGTTTGCATTGTAGTTATTATTTGCGGTTTATTTTATCACAGTGTTTTCATTTTACCTAATTAATATGTTGAATTCAAATAACAGAATATTCACAACTTATACATGAGATTTTGTAACACATTGTGAGATTACTCTTTTTATATATATTATAAGGATTTTTTTACTAATTCTACATGTTAAATAAATTTATGAAATGAACAATTATTATTATTTTTTTATTTATAACGTTTACAATAAATAATGGAAGAATTCTTTTAAATAAGGAGAAAATTTTAAATCTAAAATTTCAAAATATCCACGCTATCAGAATTTATACTGAATTCTTTAAAAATTAACACTGAAATGATATAAATGAGTATAGACTCAAAAAAAGGACTTTTATACTTAGTTTGTAAATTAGTACACATAGTACAAGTCCAAATAATAATATGTCTGTTTATATTTTTAAATAATCAATTGCATGGCTATTTTAGTTAGTTGAAACTTATATAACTTCATAAATCAATTTATTTACGGATTACGACGTTTAATATTATTAATTGATAAAATTATTTCATAAGGTCTAATTTCTGGCTATTTTTGTCTGTTGTTCGTCGTTTTATGGAATTCCAATTGAATTGATTTTGATTATTTCTTAAATTAAAATCGAGGCACTCATATACAACACTCTAGAGCCACAGGTTGAATAAAAAGGCTACTTATATCGAAGGTTACTTGATATTACTGATAACTAATATTTCTAGTGTTTACAAACAAGCAGAATTTTGATAAAACAATATAGACAGCTAAAACAAAGAGCCGGATATGTTTTGACTGGATTTCAAGGATTGTATAGAACAGTATAATATAAATAAAATAACTATACGAGCAGAATGGAATTACGTCATGGTCACATAATTATTATTATATGTAATTGCGCATTAATTTTGATGTAACAGAATAACTATTTTATAGTTCTTAATGTGTATTATTTTGTTTATGTTAATTAAATATAAATTAATTAAATAAATTTATAATTATTATTTAGATATGTACTATCTGTAAATAGACACATTTGATTTATAAAATTGCTCTTTTTTATTATCTATATCAAAAATAGAACATCTATTGAAAATTTTTGACATCGTGTAAAAAACTTATTTTTCCGGTTACTTTCATCTTTCGAAAATGGAGAATAATTGTTTTGTGGATTTTCAAATTTTCAGGTCGATATAGAGTGAATGTTTATACAAGTATGGTTAGCTGTGGCCATTTACTGTAAACATTTATTTTATATTTACATAATAATTTCTTTACTATTCAATGTATTCAGTAGACTATATTAACTATACCAACTAAGTGTACTGTTATATTTTACAATGTATAAACATTCTTCTCTACTAAGACACGTTTAGTACAATGTTTAAAACATCTTTAGGCTGTCTTGTACCGCGAATCAAATGTCGTTGCCTATTTAGTTTTTTGTTAGGGGAAGAAAAATATGGAATACAAATTCTTAGACTATATCTGGAGTTATTATTTTACAAAATTGTGTTTGTATATTTTATAGTGGAGTAAATATTTTTTATTTAAATACCAAAACGTTGAAATTGAGGATTAAAACACCTTCAAAAATGAAGTTCTATTATATATTCGACAGAAGATTTAAAAGGGGCTTAAACGTTCATGTCCTCTTAATAGTTGCAGTTTAGTTACCTGTCAACATTGAAGGCTTAGTTCAGCGAGTTTACTTCCGAATTATTCTCGCTTTATTTCCTGTTACATGTGATCGCCACAGATAATGCACAGCCATATCATGTTATACTTCTTTCAGTTATGATGACTCGTGCATTGAAGAACCGACATCACTACAGCTTCAGCGCAAAGGAGCTGTTCGAATGCGTTCATCAATGTCTCAGGTAAGGTTTGCATATATTACAACTTACGTGAATAATTGTAAATCATTTTTTTTATTTTAAAGATCTTTCTAGACTATTACTTTATAGTAAATAATCTTTTCCATAATTTATTTTCCGAGTTGTGGCATCATCACCTACCCTCTACGCCTAAACCCAATCTCTTTATTCTAGCCAAAAAACGTCGAACTCAGACACTGTGTCCGCTCTTATCAGTCCTTCGATACTCAGCCCGACACATTTGATGACGACATCCAGTTCGACCGGCAGGACTCCTCTCGCTTTTCGGTGGATGTCAACGAGAACAACAACTCCTCCTTTGACCGATCTTTTTCCATTCAAGAGCACAGGAGGTCCACTTTCTCCCTCTTCTCATTGAAATCTTCACAGAGAATGGTGGGTGGCCTCGTCTTTCCAATTTTAGGGATAGTTTGTTCTAACGACAAAAGTTACAAATTAAAACGAAGAATGTTGAGGCTCTATATCAGCAGGAATTACCAAACATGATAGAAAATATTTTACTGACTTATTACATTGTTTGTGATTTTTTATTGAATTTGGCTAAATTGTTGACGAAAAACATGTTGTCTAAATAAAATCTGAGCTTACTGTTTTCATAAATGTATGTAATCAATACCGGAGTGCTGTGCTGTCTTATTGATGCGGAATTGATTGGATTATGATTAAAAGCCTTTTGTTAAACAGGACAGCAATAAACATGTTAAGAGGAATTCTTTAACTTCATTTAATACTATTTGATCAAATATTGTTTTAATTCTGCGTCAATTTTAATAATCGTTAAAATAGTTTTGTAGCATTTATATTTTTATATGAAATTATTAATATTTGTTTATTAGTTTTTATTCATAAAAAATTGTATAATTTGTTTGTCCGGTCACATAAATATAATATAGTTTATTACTTTACAAATAAGTGATAATATTTGAAATATTAATGATTATTTATTCAATATAACAAGATATACTTTTCACCGTTTTTTAGGAAAATGGACCTTATACCTACAATCTCGTGATGTTAAATGTAGGAAATAGATAATAATATTGATAGTATTTTATTTGTCAATTACTGTAAATTTCATGACTCTCTCATAAAGTCTATTCACGATTAAATTGGTTTATTCACGGTTTATTGGTCTATTCACGGTCTATTCAAGCTGTGGGTAATTTTATCTTTAAATTAATGATTAAGTGGTACCTACTTATTATGATAGCTTATTATTTATTATACGCTTAATTAATAACTTATATTATGTCTTTTATTATAAATCGTGTTAAAATTCGTATTTTCGTTTTAGTTGGAATATATTCTTCTATATTGGTTCTTTTTTCTTTGTAGAGTAATGAAACAAAATGGAATCATTCTGGAGGGAAAAATAGCAAAAGAAGGTTCAGTCAACCGGTACGTCATAAGTTCTAAGGAAGCTAATTTCAAGTTGTTACTTTTCACTCAATTTATGATATATTTCGGTAAATATTAAAATTGTTTTCGGATATTGTTGAATAATTATTTATTGAAATGCTTCTTACATCAATTATAAAATACTCTAGTCACAAGAAAAAAGTCATTTAACAGCTAACATAGTTTTTGATAAAACCTATAGGCTACTACTATTATGAAAACTTCTTTAAAATACGAAAATTCGGTTTATATTGACAAGAGTTTATCAATCATTCTGTCTGAATTTCATGCCAGATAATGTTTTTTGAACGTTACAATAAAAACTGATGAGAACTAAAAATAAACAGAGCCAACAAAAATAATATAAACTAAAATCGTGATAAATTGTACCGTTTAATTCCTAGGAGAGAAAAATAACTTGTCACAAATGTTATTTAAAAACTTATTTTTGTTTTTATTTGTGTTTACTGTCATAGTATAACTTTTTTCTCTACAATTGGACAATACTATCACATATTTATATAGATTAAAATATATAAACAACGTAGATTTGTTATATTCTATGAATATTTTGACTACAGAAAATACCTTTTATTATGCGTAACTATTCGTAATTAGAGACTGTCTTTTGTCATTGCAAAAATATAAATGTATAACACTGCCTCAATTTATTATAATTATTAAGATGTTTACTATATCATTATATAATAATATGTTAACCGACTATGTTCAGGTTGTTATGAGCCAAAGCTCATTCCGATTGATCATAAATGACAGCGAGGAAATCATTACTCCCAAAAGGGGGGATCTATTGAGGTAAGTTGTCTTTTCATAGTTCACTATTATCTCTATATGTAATCTTTATTCTGTATTTGTAATCTTTGAAGCGTAAATATTATAGATGTATATTATTGATAGATAGGTAGACGTTACAATTAGGTTTTCGTTAAAATTATTGAATCATTTGGACTTATCTATATTGATAATAACTTCGGTGTTAAGTGCAGGTTTTTAGAGTGAGTTAAAAAATATATTGAATAAACATTTGCAATAATTACACAAAGTCTCGTATAATATATGTTCAACTAATTGTTTTTATTTCTGAAGAATTCAATTTTACAAAATGCTACATTTGTTTTTACTTTCAGACTAAAACATGTCCTATATTAAGTCTTACAAATCAGAACATTTCGATATTGTATGTAAGACCATTGTAGGATATAATATGTATAGGATCACTTTATTTGAATTTTCCTTTTTTACTATACGATAAATCGTTATATACACTGTTGCAAGTTTACGTGCCGAACACTAATTGTACCAATCACAACATCTGATGCAGTTTCGCCAATATTCATTATAATATATATTATTTTTACGAGTAAAAACCTTTATACTTAAAATACATTCTACTTATTAAAACAATAGTAGTATGAATATGTTTACTGAATTAATATGTAAACTAAAAAATGGTTATGAAATTGTTATATTTATATTTTTCTATTTTTAAAATATAATAGTTTTTGAGAAATTAAGCATAAATAAATTTTTATCTTGATTCCGGTTTCAAATAATTCGGTTTACGAAATTGTTATATTTTTATATGAGTGTATGGGTATGAAATATGAGCCATTCAAGAAAAGTACTTCATTTTATACAAATTTAATAAACCTATAAGCTCCACAAAGCATCCTTTTATTGTATCTTTTTGTCATACCTAAAATAATCAGATATTGTCGTTACACCTTTTATGGAACGATAATAGCTATAATCTGACACTCTAATTCTCCCATAATTCATATATTAATAAACGATCTGAATGTTATTCGATAATGTCAGGCAAGTGCGTTTATATACTATACAATCGCTATCCTGTTGCCCGAGGAGTAATACAATATACAATGAAGGAGTCTTTATAATTGCAGAGATTCGGTTTCGACGACATTTATTAAACGACGCATGAATTCCGGAAGATATGCATTCTTCTTGGAGGGTTCGGATACTCCCCTACCAGAGACTTCACCCACACAGCATCTTGTAGGCTGTGTTATCATCGTTAAAAGTGAGTTCTTCCACCTATTTTTAATATGTTGCAGTTCATATTATAATATATTATTATGGACCTCATTAAATCGTCGCTTTCAGGTATGTCACTTTTATTTAAAAAGAAATGTTAAGCTTTATTCAAAATTTCACCAGAGATGTGTACTTTTCAAATAAAGCGATGAAAAGATTCTAATTTGAAATCTTAATGGTCTCGTTTTATTTGAACTCTTAGCTACCTTAGAAAGCGATTTCTTGGAAAACGACACACTGTATTACCTACCCACAGTTAAATCATTGACGCGTAAAAGTGTGTCACATTATTATAAGCAGCCAGGCGTATTCTGAATGTATTCCATTATATACAGTGTCATAATTAATGATGAGTCAAAACACGTTTTCCTCCGTAGCTCACCCTTTCGTTGTCAATCGCGTACCATCTAGATGGACTGCCTTTTACTGCACTGCTTTCTTTTCTGTTCAGTTGACTACTGAAACTGTTGCTTTCTGATCTCATGGTGCCTATAGAGAAGGATTTATTTTCCTCACTACAAAGTGCATTTGCACAATCAGTTAGGCGACCAAGCGTGACTTGTATATTTAGAGAATTATAAATGACTGTAAACAGAAAACAGAAAACAAAATTTGATTGATCGGTTGAGGCTAAATAATAGCTTTACTTTGACACAAATCATCATACAAAACTGGGTCTCATCTTCGGAGATCATCCTTAAGGTTATTTTGTGTTATATTGAACTCTTTTCGCGTGACTCGAATCTGTGATATTAAATGATCAAATCAAAATCGACCATTTTTCCGCCACTAACCTTTAACATCCGTAAGTGAACTTATTTTTATACAAATTTTTATGTTAATCAACGTTTTATATATTTAAAAATTTCAAATACTTAACTTTGATATAACAATAAATTAATAAATATGAAATATCTGGAAACATTTTATATAATGTCATGTTTTAAAACACTTATTTTTTCTAAAATCGTATTTTCTTATACACAATATATTCTTACGAATATGAATATTAAATATCTCTTAATATGTGTACCTATTTGTTAAAAAATCACTTGCTTGCTTATTTCTACCAACACTTAACAGCTCTCTTTAACATCCCAGACAGTTGAACATATTTCAAAGTATAGGATGAAAGAAGCGATTTTTCTTGAAGTTTAAAGTAATTGTTATATTTGTTATAGAAGTCCTGAATTGATCAAATTATATACGGTTTACTTTCAAAATTTCGTTTGTTAGAAAGCAATTTTATAAAATGTAGGTGAATTATTTTTCAAAGATGAAGTATAACTAATGCACCAAAAGATTTACAGAATCAAATAATATTTATTGTCGTATGGCATAATCAAAATTATTCGTTTAGCTAAGTTTGCTTTATTGTCAAAATTTATTTGCATATACGTTTCTTAATCAGTAAGCTAAATGAAAAGCCATATACATAAGTACGAGTTGTTTATATAATACTTTAGGTATTACAAATGGTAGCACAATATTTCTACATTTCACTGTGTTTGCAATTTATAAGGAATATATTTCACAAATTTTGAAACGAATTGTTGATGTTTGATAAATATATTTCAGTCTTTAGATACATTTATATGACGTCAACTAATACTCAAATTTGATTGGATATTAGAATTTATAACATTTATCCAAAGAAACAGACCGAAAGAATTCTTGATATTTCATTTATCTTATTTTATTAAGGGCTATTCTGCTCAATTATTCGTTAGACACAATTTGTAGTATCTGCCTTGTTTATCCAGTTTGTTCACGGTGAAATAATATCCAAAAGTTTTTGAAGAATTTTAAAACGATACATTAAAATCATTTATGGCTCAGCGTAAAAAGGGAATGAGTTTGGATCTTTATGGACTGCCGTTGTTGCAAGCAGGCTCTTTACAGAAGCTTCCAGATCCTGATGCTATGCCAAACATAGCTGGACTGTTGGCATCCATAGCCGGAATATCTAAGCAACATTCCGAAACTATGGACTTTGTTAATTTATCTACAGACGGTAGGCGAACATTGCTTCTGTATAAAACTCTGAATTGTTAACAAAATATTTTGAATCAAATTATAACTGAAATTAATTTTAATTGTAGTTGGTATTATTTTTCAAACTTGTTAAAGGTTATTTGAACCATATCTTTAGCTACCTGTTTCTTTATTTTTTTACTCGAGAATTACGGGTATGCGCTCTGTATTTTTACGACCGGAATTGCAATTATAAGTTAAAGTAATTATATATGAAGATAGATTCTTATTATAAATATCATCTCGTGTAATTACTCAGTTTAATTGGTGTGTAAAGAATATCAACAAATTTGTGAATGAAAGTTTAATTATTCCATTTTTCATTAAACCTATTTCAGTTGTTTTTCATAATAAATTTTCTGTTACAAATATTAATTCTTCATTCACAACCATCTGTTAAGTTCTGTTACATGTGTATATATGACACAAACAGAATTTTATTATCTAATAATAATTTTAACACGTGACGCGCACTTCTTACCTTTATTGCGTGTCGTATCTAGCACAGGTCTCTTTTAATCTGATTATCTTACAGATTTTTAGAAGAAATATTACAATATTTACGAGTGTGTTTACTGTTTTTATAAGGATAATAAAAAGTTCCGAAATGTAATGTACTCTAACCTTTGTCCATTTGATTTTAATAAATAAAAAATTTTACATAATATAAACATAAATTTCTTCAAAATGTTTGCCTATGTATTTGATAATTGTTACACAAATTTAAATAATAAATTCGTATAAAGCATACAAACCTTTCGGTATAATTAGGACTACATCAAATTCATTACATTTAAATCTTCCTTTCACAGTTCAACTCCTCTGCCAGTATTCACAACATTCAATCAATCATTGTGTATAATACATATCAATGCGGGGTGGACTCTTTTTATAAAATCAATAAGATAAAATAATCTGTTCATTATAGATCAAGATAATATATATATATCTTATTTTAAAAACATATATGTTTTGTTAATATTGAGTTGAAAACGTGGCGTTTGGTTAATAATTGACGGATAAATATAGACTGAAATACATTAATTACAGATTCTGAAAGAAAAATTGCATATTCGAATGTTTATAAAATGGAAACGCGGGACCGTATTCATGTGAACTCTATTTTATTAGTTTTTGTGAATGACCTATCTGTGAAGTATTGGACACGTTTTTATAAGAGTCATTTATTTCTGTTCAAAGTCTTTTTTGATCTCTTGCTTTTTCAGAACGAGAGGACTCACGTCCGCGACTCTCGGAGAATCGAATCAATCAGCAAATACGGTCGGAAAAAAGAAATTCAACAACAGGGGTAAGAAGAGATGTCATCAAAAGTTTTTTGAAATTAATTAAAAGAATATAATGATTTATCGATTAATTTTTATTGATACTATTAAGCAACTTTTAAAAAATAATCTTCAGTAGAGCAATTTTTTATTGTGAATTAACTTTTCATTTCTTCTGATTAAACTACTTCTTTTCTTTAGTACTATAATATTATTATAGTGCTTGTATACTATAGTGAACCGGTGTATTTGTACAAAATATAAAAGGTTTATTTATGCTTTAAATGGAATAAATAAACCTTTTATGTTTAACTAACTCCGAGTTTTTTTTATTACAAGCATTGCTGTTGAATTGCAACATCTTACAATGGTGTATCTATCAGCACACATACCACCCACCTACAAAAGCATACATTTATAGGTTTTCCTCTCGAGTGCCCCGAGGTCATCTTGTGGCACAACTTCTATGATGCAGGGGATCAATCGGTGCTCCAGCAGATCCAGACGAGCTTCTTTCAATCTTTTTCCCACTCGATCCTCTGAGATTGATATTCAAGAGGCGAGTTGTCATTGTAATCACGCACCAAGGACTCATTGTTGTCATAGCTACCAAGTTTTCTTTGTTGTCATGCATTGTGACTTAGTTTTCATTGTTGTCATAGTGACTAAGTTTTCTTTGTTGTCATTGTGACCAAGTTTTCTTTGTTGTCATAGTGAAAAAGCTGTCATAGGGACAAAGCTGTCATTGTTGTCATAGTTACCAAGTTTTCTTTGTTGTCATGCATTGTGACTTAGTTTTCATTGTTGTCATAGTGACTAAGTTTTCATTGTTGTCATTGTGACCAAGTTTTCTTTGTTGTCATAGTGACTAAGTTTTCTTTGTTGTCATAGTGAAAAAGCTGTCATTGCTGTCATAGGGACAAAGCTGTCATTGTTTTCATATGGACAAAGTTATCAATTGTTGTCATAGTGACGAAATTGTCGGTTTTGTCTTGGTGACCGAGTTATTATTATTGCCTTGGTGACCAAGTAATCTCTTTGTCTTAGTGACTAAAGTTTTCTTTTATCGTTACAGATGAAACATATCTTGAAAGCATTAATTCAAAATGACATTTAGTTTTCAATCATTTCTTTCATTTGATATATGCTCCTATTTTTCCCTTTCGGATTGAAGTGAAAAATCGTCGATTTCATCAAAATTAAGGTTTGTAGAAGGTCACTCTAACAGGATGCAAATATTCGCCAACGCTCCTTATCTCGTCGGCCTAATATTGTTCGGCAAATATCCTTATTGTTATTCAAAGTCGCCAAACCTGCGTTTCGCAAAAAAAGGTGTGTCTAGAAAAAATTGATTTAAACAACACGAATCTGCGTGTTTATCTAAACACAACATTAGCATAGCGTGGATATACAAACATCTGAGCAGTTATTGCAACAGAACACAATATAGAAGTCTTAATTGCATTGTAAATATTTTCAAAGCAAATAGGACTCCTTATTAAATTTAATCATTGAATAACTAAAATTGTTTTACATCACATCCAATTTAATAGTCACATATTTTTTTTTCTTTAAAAAATATCTATTTACTCGTTTTTGTTGATTATTGTAAAAACAAATAGAAAGAATTGTAAAAATTATTTTGTCGGAAAATATGTCTACTCATATTATTATGTATCACGTATCATGCAGCTGCTTTTTCTAGTAAAGAAATTGTTTTATGTTTTCTCCAGGCATATATTAATAATTTAAATCGGAAAATATTGTCTTTACAAATCCAGGCATATCAATTTAGTCTCGATTATGAAATTAGATCTCACAATAGTCTGTGCTGTCAATTAATTGTGGATAGTTTACTAATGTTTATAAATTAAAGTCTGATAATTACTTCAAATTTTATATTCTTATAGTTTAAACTTTAATGCATTTTATTTGTTTGTTCACTACCGTATATACTCGAATAATCTCCGGGGCGTTTATTATCACCGAAAATATTTTGACCCGGCTACTATTCAAGGTTATATATAAAGCTTTTCCAAAGAAGCTTAAAAAAATCTTTAGGTCCAAACATATTTATTGACTATAAAATATTGACTATTATTGACTACCTATACGGTATATGGTAGGTAATAATAAAAGTCATCATATTAATACGTATATGTATAGGAAATCTTTACTTAGTCGGACTCATCGCTATCCCACCATGATGAGTGGCATTTTCTTTATCAGAGTCAAAATCACCCGGCGGTTATTCAAGGCCCAGCGATTATTCGAGTATATACATTATATAGCGTAAAGTACAATTTTGTTTAACCCTTTGAAAATAATTTTCAAATCGTATTATAATCGTTGCGTGCTTTCTTTTCCAATTAAATAATGTTTTCGCCGATGGGATAGCTTAAAATATGCAATATTTGCTCTCCTCGTGAAAACGAAAAGTCAAAGAAATCTTTGGTTGATCTCTTATTGTCATTTTTCTACAAATTATTCAACAGTGAAATTTTTCTAATTACTGTGTATTAATTTGTATGTAATCATAAATATCGAAAAGTTATCATGCCTTGTCTATTTGTATTCATTATCCATAATATGAAATATTATTACTTGCAAGTTAAGACATATTTGAAAATAGTAAAATAGACAAAAGGTTTTATTATTAATCTTTACTGAATAAAATGGCGCGTTTCAAAATAAAGTATAAAAGAAAATTGTTCTTTTGTCCAATACTTCCTTCCTCTGTCATGACCACACCCTTTTTTTATTAAAACGTATCTTGGTGTTGTTCAACTTTTATTGTATGTGAATATGGATAATTTATATATAATTTTTTATAAATCAAATAATTATTACACAAAATGATATGTGGTATTTCAATTCATAAAATAATTAGTTAAATTATAATATTCTGCTTGATTTGTATACGGATAATTTACAAGAATGTAGACCCGTATAAGATGTATTTGAAAACGTTTGATATACAACAACTCTTTTTTTAGCAACCTATTAATAATTTGTCCGATTTCTTTTTTTTATATAATATAATCTTTAAATTGATTACATTATTTTATTGAACAATGACATCACTTACAATATTCCTTACAATATGACAAATATTGTCTTACACGATTATTCATTATTCATTATATATAAAACACAATTTTCAACCTAAATAATTAAAATAGGAATCATTATTTTATGGTTTAAGGCAATTTATAAAAGGAATACTGTAATTTATAAATAAATGAAGATAGCTTATTATACATCTTAAAATTTGATGTTTTTTCGTATACATGCTATTTATAGAAATTCTATTTTATTTAAGATTTTTCAACAATTAACTTTTGTATAATTTATCGTTAACAATTAAAATATAATTCACATCTCTTTCTGCAAGGGTTTTTTATCATCTGCAACCACTTTTGTGTTTTACATATTGTCTAGAAGAGCCTTGAGAAAGTTATTATTCAAGCTGATACTTCATACAATGTGTTTAAATGCGATAATAGTTTTGATAATTATATCCTATCGTTTTTAATGAAAAATCTGAATACCCAATAATTAAACATATTAAAGCAACACTTTTATATTTATATAAAAATGCCATATGTATTATCTATTTTATTTTTCTTCAAGTGTTTTACTGTCTATAGATTTTTTCATGTCTTTTTTTAGATTTAATTAAAACTCCTGTCTTCATTCTATACACTTAATTGGTTAAATAATGAAAACAGAACAGAAATGTCGTAGGAAGCATGAAGAATCCTTTATAAAACGAAAACGATTTTATTTTAGTGGAAAACTTAACTTTTTCAAAATTTGATTAATACTAAATAAATCGATCATCAACATAATTTTTAGCGATCACACTATAACAGAACGAGACGTCCAACTCAACAACCTAATCAGTGGCTCAAAAAACCCTGACGAAGTGTAATATAAGTTGAAATGATTGGTTTTGTTGAATTTTGCCAATCTGTTATATTTGGTTATTTATATTCCTCGATCAATTTAATACAAATTGTTGTACGTTTACTGTCGTAAAAATAGTTGAATAATTGAATTACTCGAAGTTATTCGTATTTTTTTCTTAATTTTCTGTTATTCTTATAATTTCAATCTGATATCTTCATGGAGATATTTCTAATTTTTTTGGCAATGAAGTCATTGATATTCGATGTGTATATATCTGTATAATTAATTCTACTCTATAGGTCACGTAGAACCCCGGGAACATTTAAAATAAGAAGATTAATTTAAACCAATTAATTAACAAATAAAAGTTTGAAAAGTATGGTACAAAATTATTTAAATATTTGACCTTTTACTTTTGACATTTTAAAATAAATACTACATTTCGACGAATTTTAAGCATAGCTGCGTCCTTTCCGATGTACTATTGGGTTGGGTTTAGTTGGTTGAGTTTAATCTAATTATTTCTAAGTCACACGGCTCAAATCAACTACTCAGTTTATTTACACGAGTCTTTAAGTTATTCTGTTGATAAATACAAAATTGTTTTCAATGAAATTAACCTGGTGGAAATCATTGAAGGAAACTTTAAAAAATATATTTAGGGCCTGTGTCTTATCTAACACAGGTTTAAAGTCACTCACACATTATAATTATATGCAATGTTTGTAATAATATTCTGACATAATGTTGAAATATCCATATATTATGTTTTTGAATTCAATTAATTATTCAAACATTTAAAACACTATTTTTATACATAAAATGAGTCATATTTTATCTAATAATTTTTGATTGATTATGGTTTAATATGGTTTTTACTTTTTACATAGTTTAATGATATATGTTTCATAAATTACAGTTTCCTTTATTTACTGAATAATTCTGAAACATCTCAGACAGATAATAAAAAATCCGAATTTGAGAAAAAATAGTTTCAAGCGTGTAATTTAGATGTTTTACATTTTTGATAATACATATCATTGCATATATGATGATTTTATAAGTCGTAATCTTGAAAATATAAAATTTTAACTAAAATTAAATATTATTTTTATTTTCTAAAATAACAGTTTCAAAATAAAAAATACTTACTTCAAATCTACATTTTTTATAATATAAAAATAAGTTATTGTATATTTGATTCCTATATATTCTTCCATTCCTTAGCATATTCTTTTACATACTGTATTATTATATCGATCTTCAACATTTAGGTGAATTAATTATTACTCTGACATGTCCAACATCTCTATCATTTACCACTCGTCCTGACTTGTCTCACCGTTATCATTAGAATTATTAATTTCCTGTATGTTTTCTACAATTCAGGACAAGTTGGATCGTCTGTGTGAGACGTTAGCGTCCTATTCGACGTCTGGAATTCCAGTTGTCCCCAACCACCTCGGAGAACTGTATTCCCATCACCTGCTGGATGATTCTAAACTCTTTTTGGAGACAGACTGGACGGTTCTTGTGAGAGACAGCCAAGTAATTCACTCTTCTGTATTAATTAATAAATATTGTGAAAAAAAATATGCTCACTCAAAGAGAGAGAACTTTTAGTGACTTTTTTATAGAAAAAAATGCACTTGAATTAATTTTTACAAAAAGGTTATTATTAAGTTTGTCCTATTTTTTATTTATATTAGTATTATTTTTTAACTAAGAGGCAAAAATTCGTTTCATTGACTTTATTATTTGTTCTATATTTGAAGGATCAATGAAATATTATTCTAATTATTTTATGCTTAATGTGTGGCTTCGTATATTTCAATTTGAATGCTAAGAGACCATAGAAATAGAGTATATAGATAAAACAACAGGTTTGGTAAGTTGCAAATAACTTTTTTTGTTTCTATATCCTTTCAGTAAAATAGTCAAAATTAATTTAAAATTTTGACTTTTATACAACAGTAATTCATCGTAATTTCAGTTTTTCTACAACCATTATATAATATTACAATCCTATAATAGCTATCAATAAATGTTTCCGTGTGTCTTCGGAATTTGTAATGCTTATTTTTACCGTTAAATATTTAAGAAAAAATCTTGACAATGCAATTCTTTTATTGTTACAAAATTGCAGTGGATAAAAAAGAATTTCTCAACAATCTTTTTCATTTGTGTTTTCTGATGTGAAAAACTCACAATTATTTAAAAGCTATTATGTGTAAAATTTAATTTTTTCAAGTCTCAAGAATCGTTGAACCTTGCTTTTCTTAAACAATATTTCTCAACTTTTTTGGAAATTCTATTATTGACATTGGACTTCAGTTTTTCCTGCATTTTCCAGAGATTTACGAGTTAATTAAGTCTAGGTAATTCACAATAAAGTATCAAATATATTTTGGAAGTGATAATATGCACAAATTTACGATCTTCGCTAAAATAGATTGATTTGCGCGTGCCATCAGAAAGAGCACGTTTCCTTTTTATGGCAACGTTGCTTTTATTATCATTAGCCTTTTCGCCTGCGACTTTTTTTAGCTATATTAAGTTAAATGCTTCTTTTACCTTTCATTTCCTTTGTAATTAGCTTGAAGAAAATAATAGTCGTCAGAAATCAAAATGAATTTCGCATGTATAAAACACTTTGTTAAATTTAAGAAGTATAGAAAACTATTTTCCAGCCAATTTTTTGTAATTCGGTTATTAATATAGACTTTAAAATAGTACGCTTTGGTATTTTGTTGTTTTAATCCTTTTATTTTCGTTTAATATGTCTGCCCTGGTCTATTTTTATACAGAATATATTTATGGTTGATAATAATAATTTGTATTTATATAAACAATTTGAATATATGAATTAACATAAAAAATTACTTTTGTCGTATTTTTAAAAATTGTAATATTATAAAAGGTTATATTTAATTGAATTTCTACTTTATTACTTCTATAATTATATATTTATATGAATATAAATTATGTAATTATACTCTGACTGTAAGTAATTAAAATTCAATGACATTTTCTTGGCAGTATTTATTGTTTTTTGTTTTGAATTAATCCTTCGAAAAGCTTAAACTTTAATTCTTCTGTACTTTTAACTTGTTAAATTAAGGAGCGAGTTTAGAACACTTCTCACTAATATTGTGTTTCATTGCCTATCAACGAAGTTCTCGGCCAACTTCAGAAAAATGCACGCTATTAATACTCGTCTTCTCGAAGACAACAAGAAATCTTCGTTCTAGAATTAGATTTGGTTCTCCACATGAAAGCTGCGAGTCACAGATTAATGTCCTTTAGACTTTTCCGTTGATCAAATTGACAATTAAAAACTTATCAAAATCGCATTGTTGGCTAGCAATTTCAAAGAAACGTGACCAAATAACATTTTTTGTTTTTTATTTCTTATTGCCAATGCTATATAATGAAGTCACACATAGACGAATTTTTTATTAATTCTGCCTAACTAGAATATATGCGACGATAAAATTATTTATTACTTCCATCTCTCCTTCTTACAGAATCTTAGTAAAGTGGAAATTCAACAGCAAGCCGCGATATGGGAGCTTGTACAAACCGAAGTGGCGTATATTCGTCAACTTCGTTTGATGACAGAGGTGAGTGAGAGCCTTGGAGTATACCCTATACCTTCTGGTGGAGGGAAATTAATTAGAAACAACTTTGTGACTGAAACCTTGAACTATGGGTGAACGCAGAGCATTAAAAAGTCGCCCACGCATTATTATTACTTTTTAAGTAAAAATCTATATTTTAAATACAATAATGTATCGATTATTATAAGGTAAGGTTTCATACTTCGCTTAATTTTAAAGTTTCGTAAAAGACTAACAATTTGGAAATGATTCTGATAGTTTTCCATAAGTCATTACTGATAAAATATTGTACTGTTATTATTTTAGTCCGTTCCTAGGAGATCATGTATTATTATATTTTGTTGATATTAAATTACAAAGATATTGAAGTAATTTAATTAATTAACTCATTCAAAGTTGAATCATGAGGTTTTTATTGTTTTGTACAAAACCATTGGTTGCAATTTCTAGAGTAATTTTCGAATTGACTTTATTGAAATAATTACATTTTAACCAGATTTAATGATCCATTTAATCAATTTAGTCATTCAAATAGTGTTGATAACATTAGAAAGTTGCACCAAGATATAGGTACAGACTCGAGTTTTCGAGTTTTTTTCGAATTAAAATGATTTGTTCCTATTTGTATATTTCAAATAGGAATTAGAATCCTCAAATAAAATTAGATTATTCATTTTGATAAAAGTTATTTTTATTTTAATAGACTGCATTCAATTTTCAAATAGAAATAAATATTCTATTTATAGTTTTCTGTAAGTTTAATTTGTACCTTCTCTCGTTTTGTTTTCTCGATTTGCTACAAATTTGTTCAAAATATGTCTTTTATCAGTCCCCTAACAAATCTTAAACATTCCCTAAAGATAGATTATCTTATAAAGAAAACAATTTTATAAATTAGAAGCTTTTACAGAATATAAAGGGTGTAATTGTTCTTCTGCATAATATCATAAATCTGTTGTTTTTCTCTCTTAAATTTATCAAACATTTCTGCGGATTATCTTGTTCTTTGAAAAACGAGTAACAGCTATTTTTAAAAATTCGATGCTGCGAGAGTGCCACTATTTTTTGAGTAACTTTAATTTCACTTAATTAAGTTTGATTCAAATTTGTTTATACAACTTAAAACTAGCTGATTTTAATGGATGGATGTATAATATATTAGAATTATTTTCATAGCCCAAATCCATGAAATTTATTAACAATTAAATAATAATTTAGTATTTATGTAAAATGTAAACAGTTTTTCTCTCTTTTGTTTTGAATAAATTTGCGAAACAATAACATCGGAACTCAGTTGATTTAGAACTTTTAGCAGTGAATCCTCTTGGGAGGAGATTATCATGTTTGCACTTAACGTTCCATTTTGGCAAGTTATTATCGAGAGGTTTCTTAAGCTTTATGGCTGAATCGAAACATTGACATTTTAAAAGAATACTTGATGAAGAGTTGTATGTACAGGTCTCACATTTCTGCTGTGTTTTATTACAAAATTTAACAATGATATCGGAGACTTAATAACTTAATAAACATGAATATGTTCAAATTGGGATAAACTGTAAATGTTTTAAATTTTAATGAGGGTTTTCTTGATATATTTTACAAATTTTAATTTTGGCTGCATTGAACTTTTTGTTTTTATTTTATTTTTAAACCGATTTTATTACGGTAATGAAAAAAATATATTAATTATCCATTTTACAACTTGAATTGAACTGGCAGTATTAGTTAGTTCATCTATAAAGAGTCATTTTAAGAATGTGATTTTCCGCGCATTCATTAGATTTGCAAAAATAATGTTTTCAGTCTAAAATTAAAGACGTCTTTAAAAAAACTAGCTTGAGACTCATGTGGATTTTTCAATGGTTTCCTTTATTCAATGATTGTGTAGCGCTGTTTTTTTCTGACTTAATTGTACCGATTGCAATACCATCTTAGGCGACAAATATCACATGATTATTTTCTCCTCTGAGTAGGTTTTCGCGCCCGGGCTAGTTGACCTCAAACGCAAGCACAACGATCTTTTCGCGGAAGTTGACGTCGCCAGTGTCTTTGGTAACATTGGCGAAGTGTTCTACGCAAATTGCTATTTCTGGACTACTTACATTTTCCCCGTTCTCGCGATGGCACGAGAAAATGGTCAACCGATGGATCCTAGCCTTATGAAGGACGGTTTTCTCCAGGTGAAAATAACGAAAATTGTATAGTTTAGTTTATATATATTCTTTAGTTTAAAAATTAACTAAAAAATTTAGAAGATAAGAGATGACGTCATACTTTCTTTATATTTAATTTTTTTATGAAATTCTGTTATAATTTATATATTCATTTTTAATTCACATTATTAAATAATTGATATATTTTCGTTCACAATTTTTTTAATTTAAATATTATACTGAGTACAAAATGATCTAGGAAACTTTTAAACAAACATTTTTCAATATTATTAAACTTTCTTTGAACTGAAAATAACAAACGTGATGGGTAAAATAATTTATTCTTCGCTTTCCATTTGTTCTTTAAATGTATGTATTAAAGAAGCTAGTCAGTCAGATAGATAGAAAGCAATTAACTATAAAAACAAATTCTGTATATAGCAACATTTCAATTAATTTAAAGTAAAAATATTTAAGTTGTTTGATAAACGTATGATCCATTAAATAATCTCTAATAAAGCTCTAACTCCTAAAAGTTTATACAAATTATTATGAATAAAATTAAAATAGAAAATAATAAAATCTAACAAATAATTTTCTTAGTTAATAAAACGAATCAGCTACTAGAATAATTTTTATAACTTCATAAATAATGTATAATTCGACTTTATTTGAAGTACCATATTATACCAATATATGTATTTGTGTTAAATAAAAGTTAATTGTGATTATAGTTGTAATTGTAGTTATACTGTGATTAAAACGTTCGCTGTATTTACTTGCTAAAGATTTTTTAACTGGATAAAAATCCTCTATTTTTCTTCAGATTGAAAAGATTTTTGCACCCTATGGAACGTTTTGTCAGTTCTACACGAGTACAGTAAGCTTGGTACAGAACCTCGAGTCAAACAATGCCTTTGCAGCATATCTTCAGGTCCGTCTTCTTCTTTATATCGTTACAACAGTATTTTACTTTTTGAAGATTTACTTTTTTATTGAAAATTTTCTCTTTATAAATATTTTATTAGTTTCTATAAATATCGTCAATGTTTGTTTTTTAATTGCTCTCAACGTTCTATTGAATATATTCTCTGAAGAAGTGAATATTATGATTGGAAAAAAACAACGTACCTAAATGTTTAAAAAATTATAATATTCTAAATCAATTTTTCATTATAAAACTTGTAATTGAAATACAGACTTGTTACTTGAAACAAGAGAATATAATATAAGACATTTCCAAATGAAATCGAAATCAATGATTTAATTTTTTAACTATGAATTTGATAAAGTAAACATAAATATTTTCTTTTCTTATAATAGAGATTCTCATGTATATAATATGACTTTTTTATATTTTGAAAAAGCTAAATAAACATTTTGATTTCGGTAAAAGAAACCTGAAATCTTTCCTCGAATGATCGAATTTGGAATTCATCTAGGATTTCATTATTGTCAAATTATTTAGAACATTTTATGTGTTTTCTCGATAAATGTAATGTTATGAATCAAGTCTAAAATTATATGGGTATACTATTTGTGTATGTACAATTAACGGATATCTATTTTAGGTTTAAATTATTGTTAAGTGATAAATTTCCGTTAACTTTATTAGAATTCTTCTTTATCATATTTATCAAAAGGCATGCCAACTTTTAAATCAACTCAGATAATAAATAAATAATTCCTTCTTGTGCACACATAATCATTCTCTCTTGATGTGTGTTTGTAGTGGGCTAACAGTCAGTGTGGCCTGAATCACGAGGGCTTGACTGGCGTGTTGTGTCAGCCATTCCAACGGATCATGAAGTACGGCCTGATTCTCACCATGATCAAGAAATGCACTGCGGATCCAGGTCTGGGTCAGGTGCTCGAGGAAATGGTGAGTTCTCATTACGTGCGACATTAAATGATCTGCGTTTAGCATTCCAGTTGTATGTTTACGGAATTCTTCTTAACGACAATATGCACATTAATTTTCTTTTAGTCCATCACCCTTGTTTCATTTATTGGCGAATTTGAACTGTATTGTGAGTGACATTTTTAATCTATAAATAGTTTAGCTACATTGCTACTCAGTGGTACAAGTGTACATATTTATAGCTAGCTCATTTCTAAGATGAAATGGAATGCACTAAAAACTCCAAACCTGTAATAATCTAAAATTCTCCAAACTAAAGAAGGATTTTTGTAGATTTAAATTGTGCATTAAAACAAACATAATATTATGTACATTTTGTTAGACTGATAATTAAATCAAGGTTACCATAACATTCTTTGCTTTCAGTCATTAGATACATTTTTTGCTTTTTATTTTCAATGTATGTGATAAAGTTTGATCTCTTTTTTATTTTAAAGTTGATAAAATAGGTTTAAAGAACATAAATTAAAGAAATATTTTTACTTTCCATTTCCCATGGAATCGTTTAAGGCTATTGTTTTTAATGAATTAATTACTGTCTTCAGGCTGTAATGGTAGCTGAGTGGATGTTCACTACTATAAAGCTAATTAATTCCTTTTTAAAAAGCATTTTTATTTTTTATTTCTATATTTAAATTTAGTGTAAAAAAATCTGAAATTCTTTTTTTTTTTCTTGTTTCTAATCCATAAAATCGCAGCGCATTCGAATAATTTTAATAAAAAAAATAATTAACTATATAGAGTTCTGATAATCTGATTAGTTTGCATATTTCATATTTTCTTACTATTTTAGTCTTTTGTTTTGGTTGTTACTAACCAACAGTGTTACCTTTTTAGTATACACTGAATTGATTTGTAACGAAATAGTTTTATACGGTTATTTGATTTCATTTTATATTTAAAAAAAATGTTTATTAACTGTATAAATAGAAAAGTTTGCAATGTAATTCGGTCGTTAATATAGACAGACATATGTATAACGTACCTACATTGTATTTATCTATTTCCTCAACCAAATCTCAATTCTTGTTTTATTAATCTCTTACCTAAACGAAGGATTTATGTCAGTAATTTGATTTTTCATCACATCATGGGAATGTTGCTTGTATCACAAATAATTAAACAAAAATATCCAAACAGATAACTTTACTTCATATTTTTCTAGGCATTCTAAGTTGACCGTTTTTTTCTTTATTTTTAGTTTTTCTGTATATTTATTTACTATTTTGAAAATCTATTTGGTTTAAAAGAGTTACTTATATATATAGCTGCTACTGTAACTGCATAGTGAAGAAATTCCCTAAATATAATGCAAATAATTTAACTTGGACGTTCTTGTTGAGAAAATTTAATTCAGAAATACTTCCAGAAATAAAAAGAGAAAGAGACAATAATAGTGGATTATTGAGGTTGAACGAGATAAAGGCTTTATGGTCTTTGCACTGTTTGGCTCATTTAATCTTTTATTGTGAATTTCATGATATTATTTTATTGATTTTACTGAGCAACGAAAAATGAAGAAGATTTGCTTTTTCGGAAATTTGTTCAGTATTGTTTTTATCAATGTTTTTTTGGATGAGTATACAAACTGCATTGTTATAAATTTATGTTAACATATTATGAAACATTGTGGTTTATAAATGGTATTATTTCTTTATAGAATCGAGCAATTCACAATTTTGTGGAAAAAATCAACCGCGGAATGGAACTCAAGGCCCAACGAGACAGACTCTCGATACTTATTTCGCGAATCGAAAGCTATGACGTAATTGAACTGCCGTGTGATGACTATGATCGATATCTGGAAACGAGTCATCGCAATCTGGACTTTGCTCTACCGATGACTCATCGATCGGGTCAAAGAGACGTCATCCATCAAGGTCATTTGCGATGCCGAGAGGGCCAAGGAAAGGTTTGTAACATGGGAATTACTATAAATTACATAACAAATAAATACTGCCTTTGATAAATGTGATAAATTGTCTAATTTTGTAAATTATATGAAACTACTATAACATGTTTGAAGAATCTATTACAGAATTAGTTTTTCATCCGATATTGATTATTTTCATTCGTTCATTCGTATTGAAATAAATTGCTCTCGACAGTGTATTCTGGCACGTGACCTGGAGCTTCATTGTTTTTTGATAAATAAAATATTTCACTAAAAGCTGTTTTGTCTAAATCATTAACTCGAATGGGTAAAAACAATCTCTTTAATATCTGGAAGTAAAACGACACAATTGATGGATAAACTTTGACATCATATCTCATTCAAAGTCAATAGCTCTTGTCGTTAGAAAAATAGGCTGAAGAAGCACTCCCAATTGTGAAATTATTACCTTAAAAGGTAAAAGTTTCAGAACAGCCATCAAGTTATTTTTTATTCGAAATAATTTGCAGAATTACTGCACGAATACCGTTGTTTTTTAGAGTTTACTCTGCCACTAAAACTTGCGCAATATTTTTTGAAAGACTTTATTGATATTTTCATATAGACGCTTATAATTTGTGTCTTTATACATCGCTCGCCTTGCTTTA
>JAUZNC010003341.1:5020-40692 GCA_034780395.1 Vannuccia rotundouncinata | reverse complement strand
TTTTTTGAAAGACTTTATTGATATTTTCATATAGACGCTTATAATTTGTGTCTTTATACATCGCTCGCCTTGCTTTATATTAATGAAAAAGGCTTCTCTTATAATTTATATGGAGAACTGTAAACCTTTAAAAAATAGATATCACCTCATAAATAATGTTATCTCCTACTACTGAGTTCTCAGCCATTCTCCACCCACAATTCTCTCTCTCTCTCCGTCTTGCAGTGGTCCGAGGTCTACTGCGTCCTACTCACCGATATATTCCTCATCTGTAAAGTGAGCAAGAAGTCAACTGAGCGACTTCGAGTGTTCAAGCCTCCAATTCCAGTTGTCGACTTTGTTGTCAAAAAACATTCGGACAGTGAGTGTCAACTGATCTTGTATAATTCCGGGTCTATAGTCGGGTTAGCGATATTAGTTCGTATAGGGTTCTGTAAGAGATCCATGAATACAGTAGGAATGTAGCCTTACTTGCTTGCTTGCACGCAACACTATTTTTCCTTTTATATCTTCAAAGGCGGGAATAGATGTGACCTTGATTATTTACTTTTTAGTTTGATGTCAAGGTCAGTTTCATTTTTCTGTGAATTTTTATGGAACTTATTGCAATATTTATTTTGGATTTTAAACAAAATGTTAGAGAATGTTTTACAAAAAATTCTTTTAACCATTTATTTTATTTAAGTAGTTTAATGTGATTTTTATTTTAAAAACACAGGTTAAGTCGACCAAGTTAAATTTTCGATTACTTTAAGGTTATATCCAAAGATATCATTGTTGTCTGTATATGAGCTTAACAATTTAAAGAACAATAGTGGAGTTCTACCAACTTCAAAAATTCTAAGCAACTGTTTCAAATTGATATTTGAAGACAATTTTGTATTATTTAGTGAAGTTTTGATTTTTCTATTTTCTTAATCCTCCAATTTCAGCCTGTTTTCTGGGCATAGTGCTCAACAGTGTCATGAAGTGCGCTCAAAACTTTCTCGTATTCACAGCTGATTCTAAAAGACTCGAAGAATGGCTGACCAAATGCCGGGAGACCAGAGTGAGTAAAACGATCCATTCTCATCGTTTCTATTAGCAACCAAACAAACACCGGTCTTTCCTCCTTTGTTACAGAATCAATATATCAACGACTCCTGCAGTCACCCTAAACCTACTGTCGAGTCCGGCTCTTGCTCGACCACTTCTTTACGGCCCAAGAACGCCTCCTTCCCCAGTCCAAAGCTGTGCTCCTCACTCAACCAGTCGCCGCTAACTCTGGCCAAGAATCGAGTTCGCACCCATTCCAGCCCCTGCAACTCCAGCCCCACGGTCACCGATCGTCGGCAACGCATGCCCCACTCCTCCTACTCTCAGGGCAGCGAACTACCGGGTGACTACTTCAGCCCTATCGCCGCCCCGACCCCCTCCAATGCCGTCTGCGATCGTCCCACTTCGAACACGTCGGAGTCGGACACGTGTGGCACCGTGCCAGAAGAAGTGGAGCTCGAGGAGACGAACTCCTCGTCGGTGAAGGACGACGAGGACCCTGAGCAGCAGCCGCACAATGGACGACGCACGCGTCAAGCCCGGCGCCACCAGACTGTGGACGCTATCAGAGACGGGACAGGCAACAGCCGCGCTCAAATTGAACTCAAGAAGAACTTCTCCTTCAACGGTCGGGCTGTTTCCATATGTGGAGCCAGCACGCAGTCCGGCCTACAGCGCCATATTGACAACCGGAACAACTCCAGCTTCGACAGCTTTCCTAGCTCCAGTGGGGTGAGCTCTATGACGTCACAGGGGAGCAAGTTGGGGGACCTGGGTGGCTGCAGCCCGCCGCTCAATATCTCCTTGGCAACGGTGTTTGACCTCTCTAAAGAACCCTCCAAGACGGATACCGATGACGAGCATTCGATCGTGTCCAGTGAGGATTACAAACTTGAGAAAAAAATAAGTACTGAACCACGACGGCGCAGTTTATCCCTGCAAACTTTAGATGAACTGTGCGAAAATGATTTTGTGCGCAGTAACTGCAAGTCAACTCCCAATTTAGATGATTTTTAACTGTTAATATAATATTTTCCAACTGTTTTTGTCATCTTACTACACAATATGGTGCAATTAGTATACAAAAATGTCAACAAAATTAATTGTTGTTTGTTAATATCACGTTGAAGATTTTTTATTATTGCGGTGTATATAATTATCTATAGTATAATAACCTAAAACTAATTGTATTTCAAACATCAGAGATTATATATATATAGTTGTTATGTACATTATGATATTGTGATAAGAAGCTTTTTGTTAAATGACTTGTACCTTCATTTTAAACATAAAGCAAACGATTTTTGATTGAAAATGTACTTTAAATTGAAAAATAATTACAAAAATATTTGACGTAGAGTTTCCTTCGTATGAAATTATCTTTCCTTCAAACTTCTTTTTGTGTGTGTGTATATATATTAAGAAGTTGTTCTTTCATTTGTGTTTGTTACAAAAACGTTCTCCATTTTTGCATTTCTTCGGAACTATAAAGCCGCCATTTTGTTTTTCTTGATTCATTTCGGATATTTATTGAAATTGCGTGTTCCGGTTCTGTTATATATTTGGATGAAACATTTTATCTGTTTCATAACCTATTTTTTATATAATAATTGTATTATCCAGATTAATGCTACTTTGCAAATGATTTGACACAATATATATCCATATTATATTTTTTATGATTAAAAATAAATTGTATTCAAAATTCTAATTTATCGAGTTTTATTATGCTTTCTGTATTTCACGTTTTTTATAAATGTGTAAGAAGCATTTTTAATTATAATTTTAATGTTTATAATAAAATTTACTATTTAACTTTTGATAGCTTTTTACATAAAGTTTAATAATAAGAAATAAAAAGGCATTATTTCAACTTGTCAGACGCCAAAAGTTACAAAATAGTTCACGGTTATAAAGAATCAAATACAAAGGGGAGGCAGAAAGGTAAATGTTTAAATATATGGTACAAAAAAATAGATAGATAATATAGTTTCAATGCTCGTTTAATAGAAACTAATCACACAAATGTGACAAGAGCAAGGAGTTATCAAATCCCCTAAATTATTAAAGCGAATAAATTATTATTTGTTGTTATATGTCGGGGCGAAATTCTGTTTTATATTTTGATATTACTATCTATAATTGCAGTAGTATCGTAATTTAATATTACTGATTTAAAATTTTCAAAAAGTTTCACAAAACGTGTAGTGTTCTAAATGGCTTTCAAAGAACCTTTAAGAGTTATTTTAGTTTTATGAATATATAATAACTTGAAACTATAGGGAAATATATCAAGAGATTTTCACTTATGTGAAATTTCTTTTAAATTGAAATTGACCAACTTCGATTATGAATCGAGTACCAACAATTTGACAACTTTTGAATATGAATTAAATAGCTCAAATAATTAATTTTTTTTATTCTAAAATGGCTTATTTGACTAAATTAATTTAATTAAATAATTAAATTAAAAGTGCGAAATAATTCTATGAATTGCATAATAATTTTGCACTGTAAATATGCTTAAGAAGTCCTCTTTGAATACTCACAAGGTGAAAGCTCACGAGAGATAAGATCTCATCTATCCTAAGGATTTCTACATTTTCAATAGAAAATATTATAGCGTTATCTGTTATCAATTGTAACATTTAAAATATATGCTATTTAATTAGGAAACAAACAATTTTTCAATGTTGAAATATTTTGGATAAGGATCAATGATATCTAGACTTATATTTATTAATTATATAGACATAGGTTAAAACCATATTATATATGACACAGATATACTATCTTTTTTAAGTTTAAGTTCTATATATAATATACAATATCTATGATATGACATTGAACAACTTTGCTATAATATTATCTCATCTCTAAATAATATATATTATTAATTTGATTCAATTCGTGCAAGTTACTATTTTTTTGTAATTTCAGAATATTATTTCCATTGTCTCTATGGTCGTGAAGGCGTCAATTGTTTACTGAGGTCTTTCATCGCTTATTGGACGATTTTAATACGAGTGCATCTTTTTCCAAAAAAATATAATGTACATATAATACGTATAGACTTTCATTTTAAAATTCTTTGACGTTTGAAATAAAAATTATTAATTTCATAATATTTCTTTTCATTTCTTCTTAACTACAAAAATTATAGATAGATGAACATTATCCAAAAAATATTGGATTGATTTTATTAGCTTTAACTTAGGAAAAAATTATAATATATGGTTCCATATATGTAGGTCTGAACTTTATTTGATAAATATTGGTACATTATGATTTGGAGTCTGATCGAAACAATTATTACAAATGTTTATCCCAAGCCAGTCAGCTATATAGTATTGCTACAAGGGAGCCGTGAATTGTTGTGACTATTACCACCATTCAAATTTTTATCAATTGCGCATAGAGGTAAATTAAATTGTAAATTAAAATAAATATTTCAGAATTTCAGAAAATTGTCCGGTCGACTTTTTTAAAATTCATGGTAAAGACCAAGTTTGATTTCTATCTAGCAGTTCTACAAAAAATTACATAATAATCACGTATGTGTATGGTTTTAGTTTTCTTAGTTAAGAATTTCTTGACACAGAACTTGTTACATAATTTTAACAAATTTATATGAAATCTTATTGCTATAACATTATATTTTTACAAACAATACATTTATATTTAATTCATAAATTATAGTTATGTAAAAGATCAATCTTCATCATGATTACCTTTTAAATTATTATTTGAAGAAAGACTCCTTATCTTATAAGTTTAATAATTTATTGATAATGAACACCCGGTTCTTCAACAAGAAAGAACAAATAACAATAATTAACATTAAATATTACATTAAATGACGATTTAACATAATATACATAGTATGAGATAATAATAATGAACACGTGGTTCTTTCTACAAGGAAGAACCAGTAACAATATAAATGATGTAACAATGTAACATATATAAATGATAATGTGTCAAAAAATGTACATAGTATGAGATAATGATGAATGGTTAAGGCAAAAGCAGGTACTATAAGAATGCAACATTATTATTATTTTGATTAAAATTATTAATTAATTAAACTTTTTATAGACAAAATATTATTAGATATCCTATGATTTAATTAAAGACTTTCAATCAGCTTCCAAATTTACACAGTACACCGCATAAATTTTACTGTGTATAATTTTATCTTTTTGAAAAATGTATTTTATATTTAAACTATTTCTTATTATTATTATTTTTCATTAAATTTTTATTTTTCTAAAAATATAACATTTTTGAGGAATATAAATATTCACTGTTTGAATAAACCAATCATATGAACTTTTTACGCGTTAAATTTTAAATACCAGAAATTGCTCAATCTATATTGATCATATTTTAAACAATGCGAAGTTCTATCATTGCTTTTGTGGATTAATATTTGTAATGTAACGGCTTGCGCAGATGATTGACATGTTCAGCAAATTTGTTACGAGGGATAATGTATGAAATAATTTTTTATATTTATTTTAGAGTGAATAAGTATTGACTTATTATTTACCTTTTTATTTTAGAGTTTCTTCAATGCAATAGATATATGTGGATTATTTAACATATAAAAATTGTATTTTATAATTATGCAACAAAAAAATATGGAATTATATGTAATATCCTGCTAAAATAAATAATAATTTCTACATAATAATTATAAATTGCCACATTATTTATAGACTATAGTGCAGCATTTGTACAAGTCTTAAAAAACTTGTAAAATATTGGAATTGCAAAAATCTCTTCCAGCATATGGAAAATAATTGAAATTTACAAATTTTAGTAAATGATGTTGGAATTTCTGAAAGGTAGTAACAGTTTTATAATTGATAATCTCCATTATAATTATAATCATATAGTTTGGACCATGATAATCCATGGTCCAAACTATATGGATCAATTTTATTTTTCAAAATTCAATATATTTATTCTATATTTCAAAAACTTAACCATATACAAAGAGCAATTTTTATATTACTTTTAATATTCATTATATAGGTAATTTTGCTTATGGCTTAAGTATAATATTTAAATATATTACCTAATTATGTTTTTTTTACTTAGAATAGTCTAATAAAATCTTGGAATAGTCTTTAAATTACCTTTCAAAATTGTTTCATAAACTCTGCTAATCATGCATAAAATATTTATTAACCAAAAACTTTTAATTAAATCTTATTCATTTATTTCTAAATAAATTATACTACAAAAAATGTACAAATAAACTATAAAATTAGAAAATTAAAACTAATAATGTTTAAAATTATAAATTATTTAATATATATTTGATCATTTCTGGTAGATGTCTTGGGTGCATTTTACCAATCTGTGCTTATTACTAATATGTTCTGCATAAATTACCAATTGATTTCAAAAAAGTCATTTGAATCACTTTTAAATAAATTTATAATGCATATTTTTCTATAAATAAATTTTAAAAATCCCAAAAAAGAGCACATCCCAGGACTCCCAATTTTCCAGTAAAAACTGGATTTCTGGTATTTTGACTATCATTTCATCAGGTATTGTAACTTGCAAGTATAGGTTGCTTGTCTCTCGCAACCATGAGGTCTGAGGAGTTACCAGTTTTTTCCTGAGTGAAAATTGCGAGCCCTGACATCCACAAAAAGGGCACTTCTCTTTAAAAGATAAAAGGGGGGTCATTCACACCCAATGACCCCCATTTCCCTGGGCGCACCCATGAAATTCACAAAAATAATATCTAAATTGGTCATTTGTACAGTGTATATTAGTAATAAGCACAGATTGGTATAATGTGCCTAACTGATGCATATCAATATTATAATATAATTTTGTAATCTATATGCATTTAAATTATTTATATATGCTAATAAACAAACTTATTTTATACATTTGAAATAGTAGGATATTTTTGATATAAAAAATATTTCCTTAACTATGTAATATAATCCCATTTATTTAAAAAAAAATTCTGTTAACTATAACTTTTATAAGTTGTTAAAATATTATTCATTTAACCCTAACATTTTTGTACAGCAAATAACCAGCAACCCTCATTAAGTTTTATTTCCATGAAATAAGCATGCTTAAGATTTTAACCTTACATACCTATAAATCATCACTATATTATTTTACCTAATTTATTTTTATTCTATTTTAACATATCAACATTTAAAAATAGTTAAATAAAATAGTTTGTATATTGGACATTGATATTTACTTGTACATGCATTAATAATTACAGATAATATTATAAATAAAATATAACAATATATTTACATTATTTTTAAAACCCTAAGTTAATCTTAAATGAAAGTAAATTAATTAGCTGTGGGTTTATTAAAAATGTTATTTGTTTTTATATTATAAAATATTACTAATCTTATACATGGTTTCATGTTTATAATGTACATTGCACATCACATGCCTATAACCACTAAGACAACACATTGACATACAGGTCATAACCTTCTTGGTCTTTACAAGCCAACATTTTTTTAAATATTAGTCTTAAAAAAACCTTGCCTAGTAATATAAATTTTAATTAGTTTATCCCAATTTTTTATTTTAATGTATAACATTAATATTTTCTTTGAGTATTCAATATAATGTTATTTATTATTATTTAATCACTATTATTAAAATATAGATTAGTCATACTATTATGGTAATTATCAAATATACTGGCAGAACTTTTTCTATGGCAATTATTTCCTAAATCTTGTGCATTCAGAGTGTAATTACATATGGTAACAGATAGGAATTGCCTTAAATCTTGAGGATGCAATTGCCATAGAAAAAATACACATATACTTGTAGATATTTTCCTATTTTAGCATTTAGTTATATTGTTCCTGTATAAACTAGTAACTTTCTACATAATAAATATATATCCCTGTCAGTCAATTGCAGCACTCCCAAATTAATTTATGACATTTGACCTTTTTCTAAATTTAATTATGTTTGCTTGTGTTGTTTAATTTGGTGCAATATCAATGCCATCATTATGTAAAATATAAAGTTTATATTACATATTTAGTACATTATATTTAAATAAAAGACAACACTAAACAATTTCATAAGACAGTAATTATTTATTCTTATTTGGTATTTATTACTTGTAAAAAGTGTAATTTTATTTAATCTACATATGAAATATTAAGTCACCTTCTAACAAATATCATTTATTTGAAATAAATCGAATAACTAAAGTTTGTCAATTTTAAAAATATTTTTTTACTGAAATCTGTCATTTTTATTTCAAAAATTAGGTAATAGGCGGCTTGAATAAGGGGTGTTTTTTTGTTAAACTTAAATTAATTTATTTTCATTATTATTTTTATTCATTAAGTATGTCTAGTCCAAAAATTTGGGTATTTGCCCATTCATTTTTATTTTTGAAATAATTTTGTAACAATATTTTTCATGCATCTAATTTATAAATTTATTATTTTTTGTAGTTGAATAAATTCAATGCATTAATCATTTTAAAATATACAATTTATATTAGTGCAGTTTATTAGTATTTTGTTAAGTTTTGCAAGCTATTATTAATTTAGTAGTTTGTAAGTAACTTTTATAATATAGATGTTTCTTTAAAGTTGCTATTGTTAAATTCAAAAATGTATAATTAATAGTTGGTTGATTTTTTACTAATATATCTTTTTGAATATTTAGGCACAAATCCAATAGTAAGTTTCATTATATTTGCCTGACACAATCAAAATGATAATCTGTAAATTTGACATGCTAATTATGTTTCAAAGATTTCAATTTGTCAGAGTGTAGTTAAATTCTTACTATATGTATGTATTAATATTTAAAATTATTTTCCTGATAACATTTTATTAATCAATGTTAAATTTAAATTAGAACAATCTTTATATTTTAATAATTATTCAGAATATTCCAAAAGCAGTTCCTCTCAAATCCTAATAACAGTTTTCTATTTTTCCAAACACCCTCCAACAGTCAATGCCCATGAAAAGTTGTAAGTCAAAATCTATAACCGCCAATTCAAGTGTGGAAACGTCAGGACCCTCGGCAACAGTTGATGACGCTCCTCCAAAAAAGTCCAAAGGTGGCTTTCGACGTTTATTGGACCGCACTCGCTCCACCCCCGCCTCCTCTCCTCAACACAACACCTCGACCCCATCTCCTGCAATCACCGCCGTTCCCTCCAGAGCCAGCCCCGCATGGACTGACAATGCCTCCACCAGCAGAAATGCCCCGACCCTGGGCTCACAAGTCGGCTCTGTGAATACTGCCAACAACAACTACTCCACCTCTGGGGAGTCACGCCGGAATCCTTCACCAGTGCAGCCACCCCGGGTGTCTGGTCCACCTGTGCCACCCAGGGCGCCGAGCCCACAGACCAAGGGAACAACGGCAGCACAGTCTGCCATCTCAGCGATCATCAGCAATCATCCATGCAGTCCTCTCAAAGATGTAAGTTATCCCCTATCGATTGGGTTACTATTACTTTATCACTTATTTGAAGTAAGAGGAAATTTTATAAGTTGAGCAAAAATCTACTCAAGTTAAGAATTTTGTTCCCCGTCTAATGGAAAAGGATTCTTGGCCATCCTCAAGCCTCTTTGTCTCTCTTTCTTGGCTCCTCGTCCGTATCCGTTGACATATCTAGTGGAGCAGGTAGGGAAGTTGGCAGTGACACACTAACCAAGTCTGGTAACTATCAAGCTTGTGGTTGTGAGCTGCTCAGTCTCTGCCGTTAATATAAGACTGCTCCACTGTGGTTATCTAACGCTAGTCACAGAGAACAGTCCCTGCTATACCAACCAGCCACTCTTGGACAGTCAGATGGAGAGCCGACGCTTGTGCTGGAACTGAAAATTGTCCCGGCCTATCTATCTCCCGTTTCCTCCCACGCGGTTAACTCTCTCTTTGTCCTCAACCGGGACAAGTCAGTTTGTAGGCAGCTTCACCCCACCCCCCCTCATCTCACTCCACTGTGCTTCTCTTTCTATTGATATCGATATATTGGGAGAGGTCTCGGCCTGTTGTTCAAGAGCGATACATGTTTAGTTGGTTAATATTTCTGGAAAGTCTTCTAATTTTATTACATTAAATAAGTTAATGTTTCGGTATCTCCGATTAAAGTTTCTATCACATTTATAAATCAGATTTATCATTTCATCTGTAGAAAATCGTAATCAATGAATACTTTTATATTAACATTCGCCAACACATTTAAACTTATTTTACAGTTGTGAAATTTCAGATCGCATACTGTCTTCAGTTCTGTATGTATAATATATTCTTGAACAGCTTTCTTCAATATGAAAGCTTCATGATGTATTTGGAAAAATCACTTATTTCATTTCGTTCATTTCCTCCAATTTCTAATATACATAAAACGGTGACATCCTGCTGTGAGGACACCCAGTCTGCCTTCTTCCTTTTCCCAACATCTTCAGATCTCTTCTGAGATAAATCTGATGAGAGCAGAACCTTTCTCTCTCTCCCCCCCCCCTCTTCTTGGATCTTCTATAAGTTAGAGGAAGTGGGGAGGGAATAGTCAGAGAAAGACCAGCGTCACGCTCTCAACTGAACCCAAGCAAAGTCCAATTAGTGGAGTTTCCCCGGATATAAGTCGCACCGAGACAGATCCTAAAGGGAAACCAACCTTGAATATCGGCGATCTGTCACTCCTAGCTATGACTCATTTGTTCTGACCAGGTCAATTCGAAAAGTCAATATTTTATGTTTATTTGATCGAAATTAATTACTGAGAAGACACGTTATTTGTATAATATAATATGAATGAAACTTGGACAGTTTTTCAAAATTATATTCGGGATTTTTCTTTTTTCCTGTCCGATGACAATTAATATTTCAGCTATTAACAAAATTGTATGGCATGGCGAAATACAATTTGTTAGTATATCAGGCAGCATTCATTGGGTATAATTCTATTTTCATTCACATAGTATAAATGTTGATGTTTTGGTTGTTCCAACAAAAAGAACAACGCTAGTTATATAGCCCCCTTTTGGACACACCGTAGTAATCCATTCCATATATTGATCTCGGAAAATGGATTAACAATCATGACGAATAATATATTTCCTTGTGCTTCTGAACACTGCTCTCCATTCCATATTTATTGCCATTTGTCATGTCGAGAAGGGTATATAACGCTTCACAATTTTGGATCTTCGATTTTCTTTTTAGTCCCTCTATATAAACGTGTTTGATTTTTGCTTCTAACTCTATATCATATTGTTATTGTTGTGTATAATGCATGGTGCGGGGAGAATTTATGGCCTCCCAGTTTGAGTGTGCAAAGTTCCAATTCAGCTGATGAAATTATTGTGTGTTCCCTGATATATCGTATATTGAGAGAGAAACATTCAGCCTCTGTGGAATCATCAATTATTGGGGTTGGATCAACTGGATTTCTTTCTCATATCCTGTTCTTTCAGAGTTAATTGACTTTAATGGCTCCAACTTATACACTATATAACATAGGTTGCATATTGCTGGGTTATGGCCCAATATGGTCAAAATCCGAAGAGGATTCCATTTTTAATGACTGAATAGCCTCTATATATGTATACTAGGTGGACGATTTCTTGTGAAATATTTTGAATTTATTATAGAACTTTTTATTTAATGGCGTGAAAGAAAATTTTCTTATCCCATGCTGTTTGAAATAGCTTTTAGATAAAAACATCTTGGACTATGTATAAATTATTTAAATAATTTTTTTTTTACTTTTCATTTAATATTTATAATTTACTCGAAGTCAAAATTAATTTTATTAAATTTTGAAAAGAATATATTTTAGATAAATACTATATATTTGTGAATTACTTATTCACATTGTCACTATAAACCCTAAATTTGTTTTAATTTCATCTGTTTGTTGATGAAAGTTTATTAAATTTATACGTCAAAATATATCAATAATTTTTCTTTGGATTCGGAGATGTTGATAACCATATTTTTCTAGTATACAGCGCAGCATTACCCTATATATATAGTCGAATTGAATATACTTTGAAGACAAACACAGTTGTATCTGTGGGGTCCAAATTCTATGATTGACATTGTTGCAGTGCTAAATTATGTGTTCCGTTTGAGACACGAAGTCAAGGACTGTGAGGCAGGTTAGCACCCCATGGGCGACCAGTGATTCCTTGTCGCAGCAAAGATAGAACTACGAGTCTGTCTATAGTATACAAAAGTCAATAGTAAGTATTTTATTGCACTCACCCCTCTCTCTCTCTCAAATAGGCATATATATATATATTATAATGATTCATTCATTCTAGCGACAGAAATATTAGACTCGTTTTTCAATGTTACCCACAGCATATATCGAAGGTATCTCTCTCTAAATATATATATATATGGTAGTAGTAGTATTCTAAAAGTTTCATTAACAAAAATTGCACGCTGGCTATTTGCAGAAATATTACCTTCTTGGTGTTAGATAAGATGGCTGTATGTTATATTGGAGATGTACCCTTACTTGTAGCTGGTACACATCTGATCAAACAAATAAACAGTCTTTGTCTTCCGTGCTAAAAGTCACTCTTATTCGACGTTGTCGTTCTCTTCCTCTCTCTTTATCTTCAGCGTTGACCTAGTTTTGGGACGTCTAGGACAGTTTACAAGAAGCTTCATCCTTTGGACAGTGGTGTCCGAAATCCGTACTAGGAACTAAAGTGTAATATACTATATAATGTAAAGTGATTTAAATTGTCAGAATTATTGGGGGCATGTGTGTATGTGCTGGAATCGTTTTTCGTGCGTGACACGACGAATTAGTTAAAACTAAAACACAGAATATCATTTCTTGGTCACATTATGCAATCTAATATGAAATCTTATATATATATATATGCAGTCCCGTGGATTTTTAGAAGAAAGATATATACAATATGTGGGATAGTTCTCTAAACGCTGACTTGATTCTCAGATGTATAGGAAATGATCATCGCAGTCAGCTGCCATATAATTCTCTAAAGACTGGTCTGTTGATTGGCACGAACATATGTTCCCAATGCAGACCTTCCCAGAGGTTAATGGAGACCATTCTCGACCTATACATTTTACGCGACTTCAACTGTTTTCAATTATACTAATTGTTAATGAGTGTTATGGTTTTTTAAACATATCGTTTGTGGCTTTGTGAATTAATCTATCGAAAGTACTCAAGGTACCCTCGAGGCTGAAAGGCAGCATTAACTATTGAGCCACGCTATTTTTAATAATGTGGATTTAAACATTCCTTTATTGTAACATATTACGCTAAAATGTTATTTGAACTCTCCATAAATATATATTTTTCTTTTTTAATTAAACGGTCTCATGATATACTTATAATCTATATCATATTAATTGATTTTAATAGATGAGATTGCACTGCTTCTGGTGTATATAAATCATGATTGTCATTCATCAACTCTTTTATGCGACGCAAAACGTTTGTGGATGAGTGTACACAATATTCCGAAGAATTTGTCTAATTGGCCCATTATAATATATTTGAACTACATAGAATAGCAATTATCGAGAATGCTAATTATCAGTAATTATATAAGTTGACACATTACAGCGAATAAAGTCAACTAGTGCAAGTTCCTAGAAAATCAAAATAATTTAATATGATATCTTTATTCGCAACAGCTGCTCCCGACACCATCTCATGATTTATTAATTGCAGCATTGTTAGAATTTTCGCATATTGTCAGCTGTAGAAATGTTTCAATACGTTTTCTAATCAACACAACTAGTGGTCTTCAAGCGCTATTCTGCCCTGATTAGTTATGTAATATAAAGCAGGCGAGTCTTTGTTTAACATAGCGTATAGAAAGATATTATGTCCCAAGGTTGAATGACCGGGGTAACAACACACAAGAGGAATAAAAGATTAGGCTATATACTCATTCATTCCCTCCCGCGTGTGTATATATTCAACCTTTTGTTCCAGATACCACGACCTTTTGAATTATCGGTGTTGGCTTTTACATGACTGAGTATTATATCTAATTGATAGGGTTAATACTTACGGCCAACCCACTCTCTTTATTGCACGGAATGTGGTCTATTATAATTTATTGTCCATGCCAAAGACCGTTAGAATCCCACAATTATGTAACCCAAGATTCACACTCCGCTTCACAGGGGAGAATAAGTGGGTGGAGAGTTAGTGTACAATGGCACTAAGTATTCTCAAAATGTTGGCAATTCACTATGAGAAAGAATTTCTTTTGAGACTGTTCTTGAATATAAGACACCTGCTACATCTCACTCAGCTATTTTGTTTTGAGATTCAAAAAAGAGAGTAACTTTTCTTCCAACTTCATCTATAGATGCGATGATTTCACAAATATAGACGCCGGATTCTTTGTTTAACTCCTTGTTGATTTGGAAATATAATTCTTCCGTTTATCTGCCTCTCTGCTTCATCATTTATTACAGCATAAGTGGAGTCACCACTCCCTAAGCCTTCCGAGCCACAAATCCATTTGGCTCCCCATTAGTTTTCAATCTTATACTCCACAGCCACAAAGCCATAATTGACATTGGGAAGGGGGAAAGCCCTTTCATCTATCCTATTTCACTTCAATTCCTTAAGCCACTGCCTTCTAGCATCTCTTTGTCCTTGTTGCCTTTTTCTATTCTTCTTAATAGGATTATAGAACATAACAACACTAACATTTTCCACGAATGTTTTCTCGAGTTCCACTTGTCCGTGTCGTTATTGAAGCGAATTTGGGGAAAATGCCTTTTGGCTTCCGGCATTTTCACGTAGAGATTTGAGATAATTTCCCCTTTAAAATTGAGTAAAAGATATTGGAAAAGATCACTTCCAATTTGTGTGAGAGTGTGTACATTTGCAGGATATTGTTCTCTCCCCAAGTCCACCCCTTTACTCCTCAATCCTTCTAATATCAAGTTCAAATCTAATTAAATTATCTTTCTGTTTCTGCTAGCAAAGCCACTTCCATAATGCAAAAATGACAGTGTTTGCGCTGTGCTAGATCACTCCTTTGTTTGTAGAATTAACTTTTTGTTATAAGGGGAGAGGGAATGCCGGATTTTTAACAAAATCTGCAGGCTATAATTGTGAGATTTTTCTCTTGACAGCTGAAATTAAAATAAATGGCTTAGTCATTCAAAAAGAGTGATATTTTCGCCACCGCCACAAACTGTTAATTATATTTTTTCTCAACTTGTTATGAATTCTGATTGAATTAAGCTAGTGGGAAAAAATTTCTACTAACTATTGTATAATTCTTTAACTTAATGTAAATATTTTATAACGATAATGGGACAAGAAGAAGACAAGCCATTGTGTAGTACTATATTTAGGAATGACGAAAAAATGATGCGAGCTATTTATAACTAATTGCAATGTTTGATTTTTGTTGTTACAATTTCATTATTTGAGTCAACGTGGGGTTTAATAAAAAATCAGTTTCTTGACTTTTGCAAATTTGGTTTTCTCATCCAATAAACAGTTTTATTTTCACAGTAATATTAATATTGCATTTATTTAGTCTATAATTCAGTTTTTATACCATGTTTAAATTCTTTCTTTTGTGTCATAAATTACTTCTGTTTGGAATAAAGCCAACTGCGTCACCTCATGTCATAATTATCAGCTGTCGCTTCAGTTTGAGTAATGTCGAAGTAATCGTATACACACTTCACAATGATCCAGATCAGGAAAAACTAGGGGAGTATAGCTGTGTTTATATCCAAACGCTGGGTAAATTGACTCTTTTCCCATTCCATACAATGAATTGGACGCTGGTATGTATGGCGTGTGTGGTGGGGGGAGGGGGTTTAAAACAGGGAAGTTTCTGAGCTGACCATCTGCCCTTTTCAATCGTCGCTGATCTTATCACGCCCAACAGCGTCGAACCAACAGTTCCTTCAACTCCTACGATCACGAAAAGCAAGTCGAAAACACCCATTCATACATACACGCACGCACACACGCACAGAAATCAATATTCCTCGGGCTAGGGGATCACCTCTATATTCTCCTACCCACCTTCACTTCTTCTTTTTTTATTCAGATCAACTGATCTGTCTCTCTATCCCCACTGCCTCTCCTTACCTACCCTCTCTTATTCCTCCCAGTTTTCAACATATATATAGCAAGAGTCTGGATGGTGCTAGCTATACTCTCGTGGTCGAAGCTATTGATGCTATTGATTAATCTTAAATAAAGTAAAAGACATGACGCCGGCTAACCGCTTATTATACTGATCGAATCAACTCTGACCAGTCCTAGAATATTGACTCAAAACAGCCTGGGGCGATCAGATCTCTTTTCAATATTTTAAAATTTAATATTCTGTAATAATATTTTCGTTTTTTTAATATCAATGTTGCAAATGTATATTTAGGGTCGCTGTTTATATTCACTTCCTTCTTCGTCGTCTCCAGCCATTCCCATCCTTTGTATGTTGTGTTCTCTACCTCTTTGCTTTCGATTGAACCCTCTTTATTCAGGTGATCATGGAGGAAGAATACGAAGAGCCGGCGGATGTGAGCCGGTCCATCTCCAACGAAATCGAGGCCGCGACAAGAACCGCCGCCGTCAACGGTGGTATTTACTCAGAGCCGTGTGATGCTAAACAGAAGAAGGCCCCAGGTAGGCAGATTGGTTCAAACAATAATTGAATGGAGTTGATTTATTTATTATAATGAAGATGTCACCACTGTAAATGATATAGGACGTTTGGGAGAACACTTTATTCCATCTTATAGGATGTCAGCTATTTCATTTTGCTGCATTGAAGACAAATATTGATCGTTTCAACTAGATTTTGTATCGTTCTGGATGCCTTCTACTGCTTCCCGAAATTATTCAATTATACAATCTATTATTTTGCAAATAATTCAGATAATGATTGTTTATTCGTTCGGTGTCCAATCCAATGCCTCCCTACCTCCCCTGTCATGATTATGTGTACACATGACGGTTGTCTCTTTCTTGTCTTCAGAGCGCACTTCGAGCAGTCGCAGTGAGGTTACTCCCACGAACTATGTCGACAAGATAAAGGGGATAAGTCGCTCCAACAGCAGTGATTCTGCCACGATAGCCAACTCTGGGATGCAGCCGACCACTGGAAGGTACCATTTGCAACAGGGCAGTAGAATAAATTGATTCAATCGATTAAAAGTGTGAAAACTGAAATGACCAAAACGTTTTTGACATGTTTGATTTGAGATGAATTTCTATCTAAAACTTTTTCCTAAATGAGTCTATCGATTTAGTTTTGTATTGTTATTTTATTGTGTACACTTGGTAGACTATAGCTTCCTAATAGGCATTGCTCTTTATTATTACTGCTACAAGGCGATCTATGAAGTTCATCAGAATTATCACAACTGGTTCATACTGGTACAATTATACGTATAGACAATAGTCATAATTTTTAATTGCCAACCTTGATAATAGGTCTTTGTTCCACACCGCGAGCTATTTGTCTGAAAGCAACGATTCAAATACAGCCTATATTCTTATCGATATTAATATGTGGTTCGTTATTGTCTAAATTCTATTTTTAAATAATTAAAAATAAGTACATTTTCTTCAAATGTAGTAAATTATTTTCTAACGGTATAAATAAAGCAGACAGAAAATAACAATGACTTATATATTATTTATCTAGACCGGCTAACTGACCAATATTCAGTAGTAATAAACCTCCGCGGAGGAATATATCTATATCGATAATCAATGCCAAATTGATGGGCATTGATTCAACATCAACTCTGTGATTAATAAAAATTTATAAATTAATCGATTAATATTTATTAAAAACCCTCTTTAAAACGAAAATGGAAAATAATAAAAATTATAATTTAAAATAAAGTAAAATAATTTACGTTTACGTAAATTTAAATTTTAAAAATTGAAATCAATAAATTATCGAAATCAAATATTAAAATATCGATAATAATAGGCTATACCTGACAATGAACTTATTTTTAATAATCTATCAGATATTCTTTTCCTATAATCTACCTGTCTATGATTTTCAGTAAAATAGCAAGAGTTGAAAATTTCTATAATTTACCTATTTTTATACCAATATATTGCTAAATTTAAATTTGAACTTAAATGCGGTGAATTATGCACAACTACAGAAAAATTTACTTCTTAAAATAATAATTTACCAAACGAAATAATCAAAAAGGCGTAATATCTATTAGTAATATACTCGTAAGTATGTGGTAGACGATTTGTGATAGTCCAAAGTTGTTATTACCCGATTTTAGTTGAAATAATTACCGAATTTAAAGAGTATTATGTGTCTTCCCGTGTCTTCTTGATATAGATCGTCCACAGCCTCTTCGGACAGCCGGCACACCCTCTCAGAGAGCCCTGCCGTAGACCTTCGTCCCAGGCCACTAGCCAACACCCCCGCACGGTCGCACAGCACCACCAATCCTCCCACAACAGCCCCTCCCCAGGGGAACACCATCATCTCGCATCATCCAGCCAGTCCCTTTTCCCCGTTACAACCCCGGGCGGCATCCTGTACACCAACCGCGGTTATGTCCGGTGCAGGAGGGGTGATTGGGGTGACCCCCCTGCCCGCTTCTGGTCCCCCACTGGTAGCTACCCGAGGAGTCATATCTCCTGCGCCACTCCATCATGCTTCCGCCGGTGAGATATTATCTTTTTATTGTCCATTTTGTGTATTGAATCATTTAGCAACAACCAATTTAATATAAATATGGATAAATGTTTGTTGTTAGACTTCAAATTGCCACAGAAGAACGTGCAAATAGGGGCTTAGAGTACGCAAGTATATTTGTGGAAATGCTTATTCTTGAAAATCGATTTCTGCTCAATATCTTACTTTAAATAAAATGATTTATGCCTTTCTTGTTCAACCAATATTTCTTCTTACAATATGTTTTCTTATTAGAATTGAGTTCTCGCAATATTTATTCAAAGAGATTCAATATTTGTCAACACTGTCATTATACATTTAAACTTACGTTTTTATTTTGTTGGAAATATTAATATGGTTGTACTAAAGCTATATCCAAATACTATCTTGTAATTATATCGAAGTTTGTTCATTTATTTTTCCGAATTTACAATTTTGTCTAAATTAGGGTTTCGCTATTTCGTATAATTTTATGCTTTGATTTCAAGGCGCAGTCAATACCGGTTTAATTAAATCCTTCTGTTTAATATAATATAGGAGACATTTTACCTTTGATTCTAATCTTAATATTATAAAATACGCCTTGTTTTTATAACTATATTATGTATGCAATCCATTTTGAAAGGTCAAACAAATTAGTGTCATGAATTCATAGCCTTTATGTCAAATCAGTTTATATTCACCTGACAGATCAGTCCAAGTTAATAATGTTACTTGCATTGATATTTTATTATTAATGTTCCTCCTCTTATTTGCATCCCCATTCTCCCTAACCTGTTAGTTAGTTTAACCAACATCTTATCGCCCTCTTAAGTATAGAATGATATAAACAAGGTTTTCTCTACAAGCAGGTAGCCTGCAGTTGAATGTGGAGAGCAAAGAATTCCTATCTTCACGGATTTGACTAATAAAACCTCTCTTAATTGCTAAACAATACTATTTTTCTAGGTGAACATTAATTTTGCAGTTTTTATTAGTGTCGTTCCCCGAAGATTTGCCGATATGTAACACATAAATTGATAAATATTATATTCCTCTTATGTGATGTCAACAATTGTTAAGTGGGATCTTGTCATCCTTACACAGACCACCCCCCAGCCTACGAAGAACCCTGGGACATGAAGATGACCCGCATGGGCCTGGATATGTCCCGTGTTCACATGGCAACGGGTGGTGAGCCCCCCTGCTCCTCCTCGGCCCCACCAGTGCCCCCCCACGCGGCCGGGCTGGCTCGACCTCGCCCCACCAGGGGCCGTGCTGCGTCACCGGGCTTCGAAGGAGGCCTGGACCCTGCCCTAGGGGGTGGAGAGGGACCGCTCGATATTACCAAGGTGATACCGCTTTGAATTTGAATTTGTAAACATGGATTTCTTCTTTCTGTTGATAGAGTTTAATTTTGTTCTTAGTATTTGACTGCTTCTTTAGTTTTGTGTAGCTTTCCTTTCAGGCACAAATATAAATGACCAGCCAAGAATGTTTTCGTGTCTTAAATGTGTTCATGTGGCTTCCTAAAGATCAAGCCTACCTACATATCTCTCGTCTTTGTTAACATGACAACATGGTCCCACATGGTGACACTTTCACCTCCCTCCCCCCCCCCCCCATTCAGTACTACAACACCTTACATTACTCTTCGGTTTATATCCCTTCTTCTAACTTGTTCTCCTTCATCTACTCCTCCTTGATCAGTTGCCAAGTGACTGCAACCCCTCTATATACACATATCTACGTAATATTTTACTATCTGACTATCTCATGTCCAACCTATATCGTCTGTCGTAAACAGAGCCTCTTAGTTTCTGTATCCCATAGTTTGTGGTAGGGATGCAGTTGTCCAATTATAGATATGGAATTTATCCACTATGGATCCAAGTGGTGCCATACTTTGGCTAAATTATACCTTTTAAACAAGGTTGTAGCTATATTTACAGATCTATAATAGATAGATCATTTTGTTTTAGATCATTTAGCCATGTTTGGAATATATTGATAAATGCAACTTTACTGCATAATCGAATTTGTGTGCACTTAATTTTTATTTTCTTGGCTAGAGTGTATAATATTAAAAGTCAACATACCCTGGATCAATAACATATTTATTCCATTTCAACAGTTTGATTTTTGATAATATTTTAAAATGTAACAATTTTTGGTTTTAGTTGCTTTTACAAAATGTAATATAAAGAGAAAAATATCCAAAATGTTGACATTAAACACGATAGCGGGCATAACTATACTATACACCGAGCTGACAGCTGTTATAAGTCAATCTTCATTCTCTATGCGTACAAGGTGATTATACATTTCTACTTTCACTCCCAGTGCAAACTTTATTGTTGAACCTGGTTGCATTCACCACTATATCAACAAGAGCACACACCCAATACACTCTTTGGGAGAAGAACACTCATTCGCCTACAAAGACATGCTTGTCAAAACACCTTTCGTTCTCCACCGGACCGAATATTTGCCGACATTGGAGCAGAAAATAGCTAGAAGGTCTACTTGCCAACTTTACTCTAAGCACACTAATTGTGCCAACATACCTACCTACTCGCCAAAGCGATTTTTAGAGCACTGATTCTTCTATAATATGCCAATAAATTGTCAAAATGTATTCTTTACGGACTTGTAAAAATATTTTATTGTGTCATTTTAAAAATATTTTTGTTTATTCTACAAAGTAAATACAATCCGGATAATGTTTTCCCCCGTGAATATTAAGTGCTTTTTTCCATAATTTATTGAGTTTTGTTAGTGATCCTTCTCCCGGGAAGTTGACTTGTTTCAACCCCACTAAAGAGGCACACTTCCTGTTGATTTTTGTTTACATTGAGTAAGCAATCCTTGAGCTATTAAGCCACACTCAAACCACACAAGTTGCTTTGCCCAGTGTCACGTGTGTGCTCGAATTGTGCAATCTCAGCACAAGAAAACTGGTGGAAAGTCGGTTAGCAATGTGGAAATATTTGTACTAACTGATCACTTGATGACCGAATTGTGTACTGAGAAAAATATTCCCCTCATTCTCTTGATGCAAATTGTGTTTACATACCGGTTAGGGGGAATTATTATAATCAATGAATACAGAATGGAAATCTGCGCAGATAGTTGACATATGCGTACCATTATATATTTATATTTTTAATATCAATTCCTGCACGGATAGGAAATATCCATACAAACATGATTGCATACCACAACTTATAACTGCGGGTTAATCAGATCATTAGATTATTAGAAATCCTGTCTGTCGTGTTGTTTGTTGCGATCTCTGTGTAACTTGTCAAGGTTGTTGACCTAGCCTGTTGCCTGATATATATTCCATGATATCCATGCAATGTGACATTACTTTGGGAATCTACAGACACTTACTTGGTACTTGATAATAAATATATTACGGCACTCTAAGTGTTGTGGATAATAATCATTAAAGTCGAGTTACTTGTAGAAGTGGAGGCAACATATTTAATTGTCGGGATCAATAAAGGTCCCCCTGCACCGCGGGGATATTACACCAAACATTAGTACCTAGACCCTTATACCGACTGTAGGTCCGCGCGCGCTTTCAAAAGTGTTATAGAGTAATCTGTGAAGTGCGGTGGTTTCTGTAAAGACACGAATGTAGCCACACTAAATTACAATCTGCGTAAATAACACCTTTTGTCATAATAAATTTAGTTGATCAAAAGGTTATGATTGTGAAGAAACGGTTTTGCAACTTTATTTATTACCACATTTGAAGTAAAAAAAAGTGTATTCTTTGTTGATGAGATTTTGCAAATTGATTTTGTACGGAGTAAAAATATTTTAGAATTCATAACATCCGATACTAACTTAAGATATAAGCTAAGAGTACATTTGCATTGCCACAGTCATTTTCTGTTATTATAAGGTTTGCAGTCAATACTAAAATTACAATAATGATTTAATGAAACATTACAAATTAAATTTAGCTTCGTGAAAAAACTTTCAAAGTATAAACCACAAATGGTCTGTTGAAACAGCTGTTTTCTTTAAATTTAAGTAATCCCAATAATTATTATTAACATTCAATAGTTCTGTAATAAATATATTGAATTCATTCGTCGTTATAGTATAGCATGATGTCAAATATAAATTATAACTCAATGCGTACCGATTAAAATTAAATAATAGAAATGCATAACGTACAGTAATATTGTATCTACAAATCCATGTTTTAACTTATAGATGAAATAATTTCTTTTTTAGCTCGGTATATATTTTTATATTTACGTAAAATAAGTCAAGATAATAATATTATATAGATTAAACAAAACCGTATAACATTTTAATTAACAAACCAATATCTTAGTAAACCATTTTTTAAATAATAACACACACAATGAGGTATTTAATATTGCCAACATTTTATTAAAATGACCTTTCACTAACAAGAAGTAACAATTAATGTTCAGATATATTTTAGCTCAGTAAATATATCAACATTATCATAAAATTGTTTCAAATTATTCCCTAAAGGATTTAGCTATAACAAATGTTTTATAAATTTGTTAGAATAAGTTTAATTGTTTAACTCTTTTCCGCTGACTTACTTTCTTCCAATTTAAACGATACAAAAATACATCACAGCAACTTAAGAACCTGTAAATAATAGTCATTCACAATGCGATATCTTTCTGGAAATGTTCTTCTTAATTATACAACTCGTTTCATCGATTGTTGTCTAATCGCATGACCCGTGTACAACCCCGCCCACCCCAGATGTCCCAGTCAATGATCACAGCCCCCAGCGGCCGGGACTCCTCCACCAACATGGAGAGAAGCCTCTGTTCCCCCAGCTTGCCCCATCCCAAACACCCTCCCCCACCTGCCCCCCCTCTCCACGGGAAGAGTTCGGGACACGATAACTCTCTGCACGAGGACAACAATACCTCCCTCCCCGGACCACATTCCACACAGATTCGTAAGCTCCTTCGTTTGCATTGCATCTCAACGTTGTGACCCACCGTCACCACCCACCCCCTCCCCTCCATCGTCTTTGCAGCTCATCGAAAAGGCAGCGGTATGGGCACTCCACTGAGAGACCTTGAAGAGGAGGGCGACCTTCAGGAGACTTCTGCGGCCGCCTTCCTCACCAACGCCGACACCGATAGTCTTTCTACTGATTCTTATGATGAACCCTGGGACGTTCGTCACGGCCGGGTGATTAGGGAGCTCACAAGTAAGACTTATGATGTTTACCGCACCGTTATAATCACTTTTAATCATTTTAAGACATATTTTCTAAGAGACAAAAAAGAGATTACGCACCAGATCATTATTTGCGGGAGTTAAGTACCACAAATTGTTTTAGTACCTTCCCGAATGTATTCATACAATACACGATCGCAGAATTTTGTGATAACTTGGGCTGCTATATATTAAAGAACTATAATTTATGATTTTGTTTCATCAACTTTTAAATATACATGCAACAACACCTTCATTCCTGGATGTGCACTAAGTACCTTAAGCTTTCATAAAGGTATGCTGCTGATTGCAGAGAACGATAATATTATGAACTATTAAACCATAGGAGGCCTTTCCTACATGTATGTTTTGTAGACCATCATCTAATCAGCGGGTAACATTCCTCAGTGGTAGGTCGGTATTCACATTCTGAAATCACCTGACTGTGCCAGTGCCACAGGCCCCTTCTTCATCTTCTAGATTGCGGATTTGCGTTGGGAAGCCTTGAAGCTAAGGTTGGACGATTCTGCCTGACCTAGTTGTCCGTGCTGGTCGTTAGCTGTGTGTGTTAACATCACAAGTTGAAAGGTCCACAAGTACTTTTGCCATCATCTTCTGTCGAATTTAGATCTGTTTATTTAGCCATGATCTATAGTAAATAAGTGTCAGTCTTCTCGAGAGATGATAAATTATAATATTAGATACTTTATGGAAATAAAACAAAGCACAATTATTTATCAAGATACCGAACTTACTTATAGGATGAACTTATGTGTCTTTATTAACGATAAGAATTGGTGATAATCTTGGCAGGTTTTCTTACCAAGTTTAGGATCTCTTACAAATATGTTTATTCGAAAGAGAGTGAGAGAAATCGTCCGGTAGGTCAGACCCGCAATACGAGACTGTCGCTATTACATTTAGGCTGCATCAGAGGAAGGGATGCTTATGTAATGTCATACCGCCGCCAGTAAACTTGTGACTACGAAGGCTTGGTTTTAGTGGTGTTTGGTCGTCGAAGAGTAATTGAAAAAACTATTTCCTTCTGACGGTTTCCTTTGAAATTGCCGCCCTGGGGCAACTAACAACACATCGGGTTTTAGCCTTCAGTACGCCTAGAAGTCATGCGAGCGAATTATAGAAAACGATAGAATTCGATGTGAACTCTTCAGAATATTATTTGTCGTTCAATTTAAATTGCTGTCTTTATCTCTTTCTGAATAGCTCTGTTCTGTTTGCTAATGCGGTGAGATATGTGCGTAAAAGCTGTGTTTAAAAACAATTTTGTGACTATTAACCACAGAATCAAAACATCATTGCTCCAGGTTAATGCAACACCATAAAACTCTTTATTGTATATTTTATTCCTGCAATTTATTCTTATTAAGAATTATCCATAATTTTAATTGGAAGCCTTTATTTTTAGAAATTGTTTACTTTATTAGAATCATGCTTCTATAATTACACCATTAACACCATTTACGGTTACATTTTATTTTGAAACGAAGATTTAAAAGTTCATAGAAAAAAGAAGACGAATTTCAGTTTTCGTGTTATAGTCTGAACTGAAGCCTTGCGATATTATTTGGACGAAGAACCAAAGGAAGTTCCATATAATTGTCTATCATTTATATTTTCATGGTCTGTTTCTTTGTCTGGTCTTCATAATAATAATTAATATGCACACTTAGAAACTTGCTGAAACAATCATTTTCAATCTCCCGTCAGCAGAACTCCGGAATGTCACAGTTACACCGCTATTATATTCAAATAATTGCATTTCATAACACGGGTAAAAAAAAGTTTATGCCGAGCGCCACAACCGCTTATATTTAATTAGACCCAGGCGAAACTTTCCACCGAATTGTCTCACTTCTCCTGCAAACTGTCTTATCTATTCTCGTCTGATTCACAGTTATTCTTGAGAGTGATCTCGTTCATTACTCACTCCCTCCTCTGTTAAAGTTCATTTCTTCACCATTATGAATATAATCAATAACCATCAATGGTAATAATATGCTAACGATAATTCCGAGTGAGTCCTCCCATCACCCAGCCATCTAAACCGGCATTAGTTAATGATGTTATAGTTATACAACACAGAGTAACAATGTAACCAGGCCCTTTCTTTCATTTAACTCTCTCTGGTGCCATATTACAGTGGGCTGGCTATAAACGATAGATTTATCCTAGTTATCACGGCCGACCTGAAATATCAATTGGGGACACAATATTGCCACATTCTACTGTGGAATTTAGAAATTGGCAATTAGGAAAATTGATAGGACTGCGGTGATGTTGCCTGGCGGGCACTTAGTTGCTGGTATTGGCTTGAGTTTTGTGTTTTTCACTCAATGTACTTTTACTGTATTAATACTTCTATAATATGACGTACCACCAGAAGAGGTGTTCCCAATATATGTGTGTACACTTTGTGTGACATTTTGGAAAGGCATACAGCACTAATTACATTTTACATTGACGAAACTAACTAACATGTTGGCATGCATTGAATGACTGACTTGTGCTTGTTTCTGGACCACACCCACACCCCAAATTGTTCCGTTTTTAATGAGGGTATGTTGAAAATATAGAATGGCTGAGCGCCCATACATTTTCGGCATTAAGATGTTATTTTAATTCGATAGTAAGAGTTTTAGTAAGTTATTTCAGAGTATATAGTTTGAATTTTTGATCCATTAAATTTTTACCGAATGTTTAGTGGCAATTAATTTTACAAACATATATATTTGATTTACCTCAATGTATGGTATTATTGTATCTTTTTCACCTTTTTAATGGTGGTTATAGATCAATTTACACAATTATATTCAATGTACTTTAAGCCAGTTTGTCATGTTTGACGGTTTCAGGTGTATCTGTAGATAATAAATGTTACTTTTATGCTGCAAGATAAAAATTTGTTTACCGCTTAAATATATCCGGCATGTAAAACTCATTTTACGCCTTTTCCTCTTATATACTTCCCTATTATCTTGGACGAATAAATGTGTGTATTGAAATATTAAAAATGAGGAAAACAACGATTTGGTATGAAGGTATACATTTGCATATTATTTTATCATAATAATCAATACCTTCTACTGAAATTTATTATCTAATTCAGCAATTAAATGAATTTAATATAACTGTTAAATGAATCAATTATTACATTATAAATCCAGCACAATGACTGTCTATTTAATATCGATTATGAAATGGGTGTCCTCACGAGTGCACACCACCAAATTGGTTTGTTTTGTTTTTCCAGATATCGATTTGTAATATTTTGTCGGCTTGACGAGTTGACACCTGAACAACAAAATTGCCATCGATGGGAGTCTTTTCGGTGCAGAGTGTTTGATGATGTAGTGTGATTCACCGTCCATTAGGCCGTGTTGATTTGTCCTTATAGAGTTACACAGATATGTTTTCATTTTATAGCTAGATAATAATAAGTCTGTGTACCAACCTTTCCGTGTAGGTAGGTGTACATTATACATTGCAACCAGGTAAATCTTGTTCTCTGAGTCGCATGTACTCTTGTGTTCTGACAAACTTGGTGGATTACACAACACACACTATCTATAATGGAAGCGTTTCACCTGAAATGAGTGTATTAATAATGCCCGCTTTGCCATAGAGGTTGCTTGGTATTAGGCAGGATATTCTATACCTTTTACTCTGGTTGACTGGGTACAAACAAACATGGTTAGACTCTATAGCCTTCTATAAAAAGAATATTATGTGACCGCGCGTCGCTCACTCAAAAATATAATTTTAGGCGGAGGTAAGAAATAATTACAAATGAAGAGAACATTAATATTTTCGGAATATTTTCTATAATAGGTTCAATTTGTGCCGTATAAACTTTATTAGGTTTCTCGTGTGCTAGCTGTACCTAAAACTGCTGTTTAGTATACCTTGTTAATGTCGGGTTTTATTGTATCAAGATGTATAATAACGAAAATTATTACGATGCGTCATACTTACACGTCCGTAGTGCCAGCTTTCTTCAAGTAAGGAATTGTACCACTTATTCAAATCTTTGTAAACATTTTTGGCACGAAATGATTAATTCTTCATCTTATTAGCCTCCATAATATTTAATCTCGTCCGTCAATTCGTCCTCCTTATTGACACAGTGTCCTCTCCCAACACCTCAGGTGCTCGACTTATCGACCCGTCGTCAGTCATCGTGAGCGCCACACTGCCCTCCTCGGGTCACAGTCCCGCGCACACAGCTCCACGAGACTCCCCCTTAAGTCGGGGGGGTCACCAGCCCCCCTTGAGTGCCCCCCCTCTCCCGGGTTGCGTCGGAGGAGCAACCTCCACAGCAGGCAGCAGCATCGAGGCGAGTGATGGATTCTTCCGCGGGGAAAGAGAGGCCAGTAGACAGCAGGCCAGAGTTCGCCGGAGTAGTGGAGGTGGGGGGGTGTTCCCGGGACTCCCCACCGGGCAGAACAGCCCCCCTGAGATAGTGGACCGGTCGCTGCCTTTGGACGAACAGGGGTAAGCATAGTGGAGCTCAAGTTTTGGGACAGAATTCAAGTTCCAGTTTATAATTTATTGCTAACCGATGTTTTATCGATCAAAATGAACCTTTATTGAATACATTTCGAATTGCGATTCTGAATGTATCATTTAAAGATAAATATTATGTATTTATGGACAGTTTTTGGTTCTGTAAGATTAATGATTTGCTCGATCGAGCTGAAACTGACACATAATAATATGTTTAAAAGGACGCTGTGTACATTTTCTAAGTGCATAATGGTCGGGAAAATATGTGTCGTTTTTTATTTATTCGCAATTTTATTAGTAATGGCGGCCATTTTGAATTTTTGATTGGCTAATCGGGCAGATTCGATTAGTATGGCATGGAGAGCAGGTGTACCAAATTTGATACTTTTATCTATCATATCATTTGCACGATTTTTCTGTTATCTGCCTGACAAACAGTGGAAAGATTTTCCTATATTACATCGTTATAATCCTCAGATACTCATTTAATTATGATTTCTTCTCTGTGTTGGAGGAGAGATTGGATTAAGAATAGGGATGTTTCCATTGTTTTATGTCCGCAATGTACGCGACAATATAATATTTTATGCGTTGAATGGGTCTTCAATTATTCACTCAATGTTCTCTTACCGAGTCAACAATGATAACTGTTTAGTTTACTTAATGTGTCATTTGCAGGAGAATCATTTTTTATATATTAACTTTTATTTAAAGCACAAGTCAATGTTTTTTCGAAAAAACTATAATATTATTAAAATAGGTTTTGTATTTTTTTCTAATTAAATAAAATTGGTTGTTATTCCCGACGAAGTCAATTTATTCTTGCACGCACGAAAGAAAGGTAATCCGAGATCTAACGTAGCTGAGTCATTTCAATAAAAGAAATCTGAAAAGAAGGTATATTACCTCAAATTTATCTAATTAACTAGGAAACCTGTCTTATATATGTCTTACACGCCTGTGAGCTATAATCATGAAAGCAATTAACCTTGCTTTAATTAAGCTCATGTTCCCTAACCTTTTTGAATTTTAAAATATTATTTTGATTCTCGTTTTTTGAAAGATATAATCCGAGTTGTTTTTCCACTTTGTGATAATAATTACTTAGTTTCTTTCTTTGCTGCTCCTTACACCGAGTTTATTGTGCATTCTTCCCCAGATGGTTTCACCCAGAAGCCACTCGATCCACGGCTGAAGATGTTCTCGGTCTGCATCGAGACGGAAGTTATCTAGTGAGAAGATCCGAAACCAACAAGAATGATTTCTCCTTAACAATCAAGTGAGTTACGTGGCTATTATCAGGAGGACCAATGTGGTATACTTAGCAGCCCACTTAGAATTTATGTATTTCATCGTCTAGCGATTGAATAACTTACTGATAATGGAAGCAAGTTGTCCTTGATTTTCTAAATCTGAAGCTACATTTAATTGCAACAATAATTGACTTCTGTGATTAAACGTACTATTCTTCTATAATATGGAGACGATCAAATAAGAATCTCAATTTGGGTTCTTCTAGACAGTTATTATGAGAAGCCTGATATGTCGGTTGCCATAGCTGTGCATTTTGAGCATAGGCTACCTTATACACCCTATAATGAGTCACAGAGGAGAGATGTGTAAGCGGGGCTATGTTATGAAACTTAAAATATATTATTATCAGCTATGTTAGTTACCTAGAATGACGATGTAAACCTTCTATGAAACAGGACCGTAGGAACGGATGGTGATTTCAAAAGGTATTGAAAACTACCCTTTGTTGGCTTGTCACCTCCCATCCCCACTTTCCTCAGTCCGCAACTTGTAATATTGTAGTCTCTTTTACTTACGATATTGATAAATAGAGACTGATCGTATTATCATTATGCCTCAGTCAGTAAGATTGCATTTTCCCTTCTTCTTCTTTCATTTGGGGACAGCACTAAATTTCTAGGTAATCAATTGTACTATCTTTCCAAACAGGTCCTTTGCAATATCGTGTTGCAGGTTTAATAACACAAATTGTAGCCTAAATTGTTTGTAAAGACTTGCGATTGATATAATTCATGTCGACAACAAATGGCTAATGTAATAGATAAGACTGCGCATAGCCGCTTATTCATTGTTACTTTGTAGTATCGAAGGGGAGAGGAGGAGGGTTGTGAGCATAGGGGAATTGTTAAATCCTTCTCCGTTGTTTGTGGAAATAATGAGTCATGTCTAAATTTCGCTACATATTATCGCAGAGTAGGTATAGCAGTGGATGTAGGCGTCACATTTTAGAATTCCTATAGTTAATTATGAATACTTGCTAGATAAATAATTCTTTTGTATAACAAGCAATTGCAAGGATTGGATAATGGCTCGTCCCTTTTTTTTACTTATGAATTGTGTTCTGTGGTGAAATGTATTGCAGATTTAATTAGTGCAATGTTATTTCAAAGTTTTACTTGTGACTGAATATTCATTTTTATCACCGCCACCTTCAAATCCCGGGTTTATAAGTTAGAACGTCTGCATCTTCGGGAAAGAATGAAACATAAGTTATTCCGCTTCTAATTACTATTTGTACATTCTGATATTGATCAATCCTTATTTGTATGTCAATCTTGGGCATTTTAGAGAGAAATCGAAATGTGTGGATAATTTTGTTCTTTTATCTGACATTTCCTAATTTGATAAACTATTATGATAATCTGATATTGTTAATTATTATTTAAAAGATTAATTAATGTTTATTAAATGGTTTTTTCATGAGTATAAAACTAACATCATGTTTGACATTTTCTTCCGTTTCATTGACCTTATTGATATCATTATTTATTTTCCTAATTTATAAGAATTTATCCTTGGTTTACACTAACAGTAAAAAGAAGCTTTTATGCACACGTTCTCATTTTTGCTAGTATTATTTTGTCCGTGTTGACATTAATTATATAAGTTGATTCTGGTAATTCTTTTCCCAAAATTATTCCTCTCACAGTTTTCAAAATCATACAATTATAATTAGCAAGAAAAACTTATAAAAAAATGACTATTTGACAAGGAGCTTATAAATCTGATTATTATGTTTATTTATTTCTAAAAATAAAAATTGTCTCAGTATGAATATTAATGTCGTCATTAATGTCGTCTTATATTGTTCATTAGTTTGTCAAACTTCGGTATCGAAACGAAATAATGAGATAAAATATATTAGAACTCTTAAACAAACAGTTATGTCATGTGTGTTCTCTGTTTAAGGTTGAAATCTTATCTATTCTCCAATTTCCGGCTCTTTATTGGCATTGATGCATGTTGGGGGATAGTTCATGACCAAATTGAGGAAAAAACAGCTTCTATTCACGAAGAACTTAGCTAGCTAGTAACAAGTGAACTATATTGTTTGTACAGCCAAATAGGTATATGGCTAAGAACCCCGAATCATATCTTGAGCAAATAAAATGTCACGGGGCCAATATCTCCCGGTTAGCTGTTTCCCAGGAGTATATAGATGCTTTTGTGCAGCAAGTAAGCGTCGAGCCGCATTGAAGTCGCATTACTGTCGAGGATATAATTGCTCCCTGTACCCCCCTTCGTTGTCTTTGACAAGTTAATCCCTGCTTCGTCAACGAGCGATTTATTTGTGTTCAGAGAATGCAGGCACGCCATATTCCATTCGACCCTCCCCTAATTCCCCGACTTTATAACAAACTTTGAAAGGAGACGTGTGAGACAATTCTATTAGCCGAGTGGTTGACTTCGACTAAATATCCACTCTCTAAGTAAGCAGAGCTCCTTTTCTCTCTCCTAATGAGAGGAGGGATTGGGATGGCGATTTGTTGTTATGTTTTACATAAATAATAATATGTTCGCGTAAGGTCGTCGTTCAATATGCCCTCAGGAGGGAGGAGAGGGGGGGGGGCACTTAAGCTCGCAATGCCGAAACGGCGAACATACTACATCCCTTCTAGAATGTTCAATGACTCATTTCACTAACAACTTACTCTCTTTCCTCGAGATGCGATCGGAGCTCACTGTTGTTGTTCTTATTTCAAATAGTTTTTTAAACAATCTTATTGAAGCCTTCGTTGACACAATCTAATTCAACTTGTTGTTGATTTATCAGACTTTCGCTTGTGCCCTCGACGAAATTTGCTCTTCTAAGTTTGATAGACATCTACCTCTGCTAAATATTATAATTCCGTCTCGACGACAATTCCTCCCACTCCAACTGCCCAGTGTTACATTACACGTTTGTTACTTTTGAATAATTTTGCTCTATTCGGCTCGGCAATTGTTGAAGACATCCACTTGTGTGCGTCATCGCCTTCCCTACAATATCAATCTAGTAGTATACAACATGTTTCGGTTAGCCAGACACAAAGCGCCACATAATAGTATCTATTAGGGCTGTTCTCAAGTTTATCACGTGACAACTAGTAAGTATAGCAAGGATTTCTTCCTCTATCTTCCGCTGTATAATTCTTCTGTTTTCTAATTTCGGGAATACTTCAACAGTCTCCAACGTGTTGAATAAAATCGTGTTTAGTGGGCATAAAGTCGACAATTATCGTGAATATACCTAAAGCACTTTTAGCCCGTCAACTTGTTTCTTCTTTGCAGACATCAACAGGGCTTTCTTCACATGAGAATCGCTCGCAACTCAAGAGGCCAGTACATCTTGGGGCAGTACAGTCAACCATACGCCACGGTGCCAGCCATGATCTACCACTACAGTAAGACACTCCTACCCATCAAAGGCGCCGAGTCAATGACCTTGAGACATCCGGTGGGCCGACTAGGCTGCCTCATCTGATTGGCTGCGGTTTAAACTGGGAGTCAACCAATTAGATCACTGCGTCTACCATTCGACGTTCTAATACAGAATTATAATATCTACTACAGTATACACGAGAAAGTTGTTTTTGTTGTTTTTGACGGGAGTTCACCGACAATAATTAGTGTTCGATAAATCTCGAGCTAACTGAGATATTATTCTATTTTGGCTTAATATACTACTTACTAAAATGATTTTGCATCGACACATTTCCAGAACAAAGCATTCTTTCAGTTTGTGTGTTACAATCATTACAACAATATAACATTTGATAATTCAAAGAAGAGATCTGTTTATACATGCATATACATACATACATACATACATATAATATACTATATATAATTTTCTAGGAGCTCATAATCATGTCACCGAGTGTTTTGAAAACAGGCGGTGTGTTATTATCCATGTATTATTAAACATGCTTCGCTCATACATTTCGACAAGATAGCCAGGCTCAGGGTATATAACAGAATACTGTACTGTACTGTACTAGCGATGACGCTACTATAATTGCACAACACATAATCAAGGGAGCTGACGGCATATATGCATTTATTCCTTACGTGCCCAACCAGCAACCGAAAACTTGCAAAACAAATTGTAACCCCGATATGCCTAATTTCACAACATCCCCCCACCCACCTTTTTTTGATATACACTTTTTTATTATATACATTTGTTATATTAAAAACGTTATATAGTAAATATATAATTACCTAGTAAGTTGTTGATATAATATAATTTTGAATTCCTTGTCCACCAATAAAATTAAGCGGTGGTAAAATCGGCTTTATCTACAAATTTTAATTTACCTTTGTTTCTGATCGATCTTGTAACTAATTAATTTTTCAGTCTATCAATACCAATAAAAGAAAACATGGCCAAATTATATATCATTATGCATGCCCTTTTTTACAATATTTTTTGTTAATATTTAATATAAATCGTGTACATTTTAATATACTACTTACACTTGTTTCAGTAATACAATTATACCATATTATATAATAAGACAAACTAAAAAGATTCTTTCAATTATCATATATAGTAAGATGCCGTTTTGTGCAATTGTGGTTAATTTGTTCTATAATAAACATGCTACTTAGTACGTGCGTCAGACAAATAATACTTTATTGCTATTGATCATAACATTTACTATGTTGTAGGCGTTTGTGTATAATTATTGCCTACATTTACTTCATACTCGCCCTTATATCTCAGCTGTATTTTATTCGAAATATAATTCATACCTGTGAGGTAAACTAATAATTCAACTAGTTAAATTTTATTTAAACGATTTTTTAATTGGTGTGGTGGGCAAACAAAGATAAAGAAGCAAATTGGTCTATATATTTTAATTAGATAAAAGGATTTTTATCACTTTTAAAATGGAATGCATCTCAAGTTTTTTTCAATTAGTCACTAAAATTTATTGTTTTGTAAATGTTTCTATTTATTTCTGAAAAGAATTAATTGGTCAATTAAATTAATTAATTTCCTAGTTTTGTAATGCAAATCGTCTAATTCATTTTCTTTTAACAAATATCTTTAGTTTTAGTTCTACATAATACTCAATATTATTTTATGTTCTGTTATAAAAACAAAAGCATTATTACTGTGAAAGGATAGACTTTTATATAAATATTTATGGATAAACTAAATAAATAGTTAATAACCGTTACTACTCATTTGATAAACATAGTAGTATAGATTTTTATAAAATTCGGTTGACTTTTGATCTTTTTATAGTATTATATATGTACTGAAAAATAATACCTAGTCAATCAGGGTGTCTCCAAGTCCTTTTTTGACTTTGTCCTTAAAGGTACTTAACTTCCTCAAAAGAAGTGTTATCTAACGAGGACTTCTTGAATACATGCAGGACGCTGAATTACGTTTTCAGTGTTAATTTAGGCAAGAGGCTGATTATTTTTCATCAATAAAATAGATTTAGACAATATAAAAAACTTTAAAAGGGAACCTTCGTATATATCAATTGAACGCTTTACCAAGAAGTCTTGTTCAGCTGATAGCTCTTCGCGATGCTTCCAAGTAAAGAACAATTAGTGACCCTGAATAAATCTAATTAAAGACAAGATGACCACAAGACATTCCCCTATTTACAAAACTTGTATTCTCATAGTTTGAGTAAAGGTAGGTTTGTGCGCTAAACATTTCAATAGACATTCATATTTTTTGTACGTATTTATTTCTATAAATCAAATAATTTTATATATAATAATACACTTTTTTTTAGAGAAATCCTATAATCAGGCAACTTTGTTTCATCATTTTTTATAGAATTTGTTAGTTCTTTAAATCCCAGTAAGATACCTTTGCCAATCGAAACACCCCGTTATTCGACGTCCTAAAATATTGAAGAATTTGCCTCAATTTAT
>JAUZNC010003340.1:123679-139278 GCA_034780395.1 Vannuccia rotundouncinata | reverse complement strand
TTCTATTCTATTCTATTCTATTCTATTCTATTCTATTCTATTCTATTCTATTCTATTCTATTCTATTCTATTCTATAATGTAAAAAAAGATACTATATAAATGATCGCTTATTAATTCAGAACAAACGTTGATTGTCTTAACAAGAAAAACGTGCATATTATACAACTAATGATGTTTTATATAGCTAGTACCTACCTATCTAAGTTACCCGATGAAACTCGATGTATGTACTTGAAAATATTAAGATGGTTTACTTTATTAAATATAGTAGGAACAAATTTGGAATAATATAGAACAGACTTGAGTTGATTTTATAGTTGCTACTCTTTTTGGGCGATTTGATTATGTTTCCATAAAAAATACTAGAGAGACACAACATCATGCAATACTTATTGATCATGATTTAATGATTATCTGATGAAAATATATCAAATATTATTATTTTCACTATAAATAATGTTTTTCTCTAACTTTATCAAAAGATGAAACCGCTTTGAAATATAATTTATATAGTTACAAAGTTTTGTTAAAGTTTCTGAAATAAAGTGTAGATATATCCTATATTTTTGATAGCTTAGTCTTCACTCCAATAAAATATATTTATAGACGCTTTTAAATCGTAGAGTTACACAAACGTAATTTAACGTAATGTAATAATATATTAACAAAAATACCCGACGTTTAAAATAGTTTTGATCCAATAGATTGAAATACAATTTTGGCTTCTCTAAAAAATATTATTATTTTTTAATAGCTTGCTTTATTTTAAAATAAATTTGTCCGTTTGATCTAAAGATTACTTTAAGGACGACTTTTAAGAATTATTTGTGAAATTAATAGTAAATGATTTTATTCACGTTGTAAATGAATATTTGTTAAATAAAGCTCTTTTGTTTTCTGCTATTGACACAGAAATCAAAAGTAACAAATTGATTTTCATATGACAGACGCATGCAACTATTTGTAATAAATCTTAATAAAAATATAAAAAAGTTCACTTTTATTGATTTTAGTAAGGAAGATGTAAGACTTTGAGTTATATTGGGAGATAGTTATAAATAATAAGAAATTATCATCATATAATGTAAGGAATTTGTGATAGGTTTTATTTTGTTGTAATGTTACGCATTTTCTAGTACTATGACTTAATTCCTTGAAATATCATGGATATCCTTGTAAACGGGAAACATTTCCTTATATAGAGACTCATTTTCTTATATTGGGACATAGTTCTTAATATTCCGATCATTGTTTCGTAATTCAAAGAATTTCCATCCTATATGGCACTCGTTTTTTGTATAAATTTGACACATTTTGTAACGCATTGCTTTATAATGTGACGGATTTTAAAGTAAGGTCACTTGTAGTTTTCATAAAATTTCTTATTTCTAAGTAATTACGCTATTTTCATAAAAGGAACAACAGAAACAAAGTAAGTGGTGAAAACCACCAAGTCAATAAAGTCAATTAGTTTAAATCGTATAACTTTCCTACAATATTTAATATTTTTAAATTTTTTCACTTTATGCATTCCATAGTTTTTTCTAATATTAATGTATTCATTATTGTATCATTGCAGAAGTCTACCTATTGACTTCAAAAAAATATGGACATTTATTAGAATTTATTGGAGTAATCAAAAATTTAATACCTTATGCATGACGAAATATGTTATTACAAAATCAATGTGAATGTTTGATGCCTTTAAATGTATCCATTTAACTGAATATTTAAAATATATATATATATTTAGTTTATTCATTTAATATATAATCAGACTAAGGCTTCTTAAAATGTTACAATAAGTTTTCGTTTTCGATCGATGTCTATGATTTTGCAGTGACCGTTTAACCGTGGTTTCTGCCGTCACCGTTTAGCCGTGGTTGGTTGGTTACCCGATAATTTTATTAAATTACCGTCTTTAAAATTGTTGATCGTAATATGCAGTCTGATACAAAATCAACCGATCGAAAATAAATAATTTAAATAAATAGTTACATTTTAGTAGACGATTATTTTCTAAATCAATGTAGAGACAGTTTGCAACAGTTTATATTAACCCAAACAGTCAAATTCTGAGTAAGCTTTCTTGTAATATTGTTATATAAATAAAGAAAACGATTTGGAAAATATAGAGTCCACAAAATGTTTCATTTAATAATTTTTAAATAATATTTGTTAGTAAAATAAAAAATTTGTATAGGTTTACACATTTTATAAAGTTAATATTGTCGTCAAAATTGTTCTGAATGAATATTTTAAAAACCTTTATAACATTTGAAAAATATTCATATAAAATATAATAAATTCCTATTTTTTATATTTTTGAAAAGTAAACCAGAGATATTCAATATTTTAAACAACACACTTTTCTCTAACTTATAGGCAACCATATGAAAAGGGAGGAAGGATGTTTGGGTGTGCGTACAATACAACAATTCTTTACATTCTACCATGACTCACCTGTCCAACTCATAGGTTTCCCCTAAGAGGGGATTGAACGGTTTTCCGAGTCGCTCCCAGTTGGAAGCCACGGCTGACACGGCAAAAGCCGCCACAAACTGTCAAGAAGGACGGAAAGAGAGAAGAGTGTAATGAAATGAAAGCGACAAATATCTCTGGACTCTTGTGGGAAAGAGAGAAAATCTAATTTGTGTATATTGAAATATTTGAAGGTGGAAGGGAGATAAAACGAATAATGTAAGAATCCGAAATATTCATAACACGTCAAGGTATCATTATGCATAGGAAATGTCATCAGAATTCACGAAAATTAGATCAAATAAAATATTTTTTGTTCTAATTGGATTTTCGTTTTTTCTTCGTTAAATTACATATTTAAAAAAATGTTGCCAAAGTTTGAAAATGTCTCAAATTACTCACAAATGTTTATAGATGTATTAAACAATTAAATGGATTGTTTAGACTGTTTAAAAAATCAATCTTACATAATTTTCAAATCTAAAAATGTAATATTTAGTTTTTTTTGGAGTATTAAAACAAAAATATAATTTACTAAAAAATGGAAGCATACTATAATATTCATCCTTGAATAATGCATTACTTGAATGAAAATTCGTAAAATTATTCTAAAAGGCTTAATCATATTTATAAATAATAAAATGGTTGTAATTATTATTTCATATTGACTCTCAATTTTTCAAATAACTTATGTAAAAACTGTAAATTAATTTTTTTAAGTTAAATATATATTTTATAATTGAATTAAGTTATTTTACAATTAACTTAATTAGTTGAAGATATTTACAAAGGCACATCCAACCAACCATTAAAAGCAAATTCTTTTTGAAGTATTCCTTTCATCCTATCTAAGGCATTATAGGAAAGTTTAAAAAAGCAATTCTCTTTGAAATTAAATGTTCTCCCTAAAATATTCCACATGTACAATTCTTGTTTTTGAATTTTTCTACAAGGATTAAATTTACAAAGTATCTTCAAATTTATGAAGTTTTTCATTTATTTTTAATAAATTTTTATATATAGATGATAAATACCTCCATCCGCATTATCGGGTCATCACACCGATCTGCGGCAAAAAGAAGATGCGCGTACTCCAAATACTCGGACACACGCTGAAGGAAGCTGATTGGTTCATTGAAGTTGACTGGCATGGTTATCTTCGACAACTCCTAAATTCATAAGAGAGGAGAAAAATAAATTTATATTAAAATTATATATCCGAATTCTTGTTGGATAGCAGAATTATAAACTTTTTGTAAAGTTATAAAACAGCTATTATATATTCAATTTCTATAATATTCCGAATACCTGATTAAAAATCCCATTATAACTTAGAACAATGCAATTCTGTTTAGAATTGTCTTTATTGTGACAAAAACTATTTGAAAAACTACAAATTTATCTAGAATTAGAACTATTGCATAACTATATACCTAACACATTTGTTCTTTGAATATAGAATTATACTCACTCAAGTATATTTTACTTTCAGACATCGTATAAGATAACAGCATTACGACTAGGTTAACGTTATTCTGTTTAAGATATAATATATAAATTAAAAATTGATTGCATTACAAAGGGAGATTGTTTTATCAAACGCTTAAGAAAACTAACCACTCATCATTAGGCTGACATAAATAAAGAAATGTTCTTGAAAAATGCATTTAACTTCTATTTCCTAATTATGTAAAGAAGAATAATAGTGAAACTCATTTTGCTATCAATTACATTTTTTAAACTCGAACTATAAATATTTCTTTTCTAAAACAAGAAATATGTCTAAACCGCAACATCTTAATTGGTATTTTTAAGAAAAAATAGTATATTATTTAGCTACGATTTTCGACCGTATAAAAAATTAATAAGTACTATATATATGAAACTTTAGTTAATTTGTATTAAGTATATTTTGCATAAAAATTAGAGGTTTATTTTGTTTATATGATCAATATAATACGATAATATTTGTTGAAATTCTGTGTACCATTATCTGATGACTTAGATTCCCTCATTTTCCGTTTTATAGATTTTAAAAATGACATTTTATGTTTGTGTCCGGCTAAAAGAATATTGCATGGTGGCCTGTTTTAGCCAGAACTAAACTTCTTCTCCAGGGAATTGCGAGAGTTCTAAATATTCGCTATTTCACAAAACTAAAACGTTACGTACATAAATCATGGATTGAGTGTGTTTTCTGTATATATCTGTATTGATTATTCGGTTTTATATTTATGATTCAAGTTATAAATTGTAGGAATGGATTTTCATAATTTGGTTTAAAAAATATTTCTGAAAACATTTTGTCATTTGGTATCGGGAGGACAATTGTAATTTAATTTTATGGGAATTTCATAGTAAATAAACAAGTTACGGTTTAATAAATTTATGCACTATCTTATTTTGTATCTACAAAAAATACAGGTTTAAGATCTCAAATTATGCAACATTTTATGACGAGAAGAGTTTTTTAATATTATTTATGATATACATTTTACAATCAATAACAAATTTTCAATCTTTAAAATTGTCATTATTATAAAATTTACATTAACCAAAACATTAAATATGATAACTTCATCCTTTTCTGGACATTACCTTATATTAATAGATAACTGCGTCTAATGAGACTAAAAGATTTGCTATGAAATCCAGTGCTTTAGATTCATTTATTAGGAGAATTATTTTTTATTAGTGAGCAAACTCGATCATGCACTAAATCGGATTTTGTTACAATAACATATATTAATGTGGTTAGTCATAGCAGTAAATTTTTTATACATAGTTATCTTTCTGCTTTATAAAATTTTGAATTGTACAAACATATATTTCTTTTTAATAAAATTCCCTGAAAAAAATTATTATTGACTGTTCGATACATCTTAAAAATTTTGCGAAATTTAATTTTTAGATCACGGTGAGGTTCAAATTTATGCCCCTTATAAACAATTATCGATTTGTAGCCTCACTTAGCGATCGTATATCTACTATAAATAAAAGTTAAATGCGTCAGCGTTGACTCTACCGTTGATCGGCGCTTGGATGTCTATATTTTAGATCTGATTTAGATAAATCAATTTCCAAAACTAAAATAATTACCTATAATAAAATTTCTGTTTTTGCTAAATAATTCTAACGGATACTTAATCGATATTATTTATAAGTTTTGCTTGGTTAGTTAAAATTAGGTAAAAACAAAAATAATGGATAAATGTTTCTCCAATTTTTCAGAAAGAGGGAATAATTGTATTTGAATTAAAATAATACAATTCCTAGAAATAACCGTTTTTCATGAATGCATAACATCAAATAATCAAATAATCAATTTATCAATAATAGTAAATATTTCGCTTATAATTTGCAGTTATAACACATTTCAATCTTTGTATTTTCGTTTATTATATTTTAAAAATAATAAGCAACTAATTTATTTCTTACTTGGAAGATAAATAGATATTATAATTACTAAAAATGGACAACTTGTTTTTAAAATCTTAATAATTTTCAAACTCAAATTTTATTTGAAAACATTTACATTAGCATCATAATAGACCCATAATTCCTCAAATTACTTTAGAACTAAATCCCAAAAATTAAAAAAATTCCACAAGGTAAAAAATCCCATACCGGTTCGTCATTTATTGTACAGTTAATTGATCCCCTATTAATTACTCTTTTCAGTACCCGTAAACGGTTTCCTATGTGCTTTTGTGGTTTAGACATATCTATAGAATTTAATCGCTAAAGTTAGAATTATCGATTTGCATTCTTATTTGACGGTAACTATGACAACGGCAGCAGTGAGTTACAATGTAGACTTCCTCTCCTATAAAATATAGCCGTCATCAATCTTGAAGCATGACAAGAAGACTTTTAAAAGAAATTGAATGTCGAGTAATTAAACCGTTTACAGGTATCAATTTATAGAAACCAATTTTCTACTCTCAAATCTGTAAAACTCATTAATATTATAAATATGACAAATTATTTAGAATTGGGATAAATTTCATTTTATATTGAAACAAAATATTTATATATTTAATTTGAAATACTTGAATCTATACTTGATTCTATAATATTCTATAATTTTTAAATATTTTTTCTAATATAAAAAAATTGTTAAAATAGTTTAATTGTGTTCTTTGTTTCCAATCAAGTAAACAAATAAATAAATAATTATATTAATAGCAGCATTGGAGCGATAGTTTCATTAAAAATTCTGACTGTAAAATTAAAAACATTAAGTATATTTTGCAAATGTGTCGTCTTTTAATAATGATATGTTTTTTTATAAAATATTATTAATTAGATTCAGATATTTATATTTTTAAAAGTTATTATTCAGAGCGCAAAGGTGCCAACATTCACAAATTTATATATTTAGTTTTTTTTATGGATTCCTATTTAATTTAATTCGCTGAATTCAAATCTGCTGTAGGTGACACATTATTTTTGTCTAGAATTGAAATCGAATACAGATAATATAGCAATATCGATAGAATAAGACCTGTACTCCCATTGTATGCGTTATATCCGCAGATAGCTACCATTCCATCCACTACTGGTCAATAATGATTATAGATGCACGTGCAGCTTTATGAACTGTAGAAAGTGGACGATTATATTAAAGCTGTATTAGCAATGATCGAATGATATTTTGAAACAACTGAAGTTTTGCAAATGGTATTTTATCGGTACAATCAGTATACGAGCCCTAGTTGTGGTTTGTTATGGTAAGTTACTCTCCAGCCTGATTGCTTAAACAGGAGATGTAGAGAGTTGTCCGTGATTTTTCTGAGGACTCGGTTTTGGCATCTCTCTAGGATGCCCTTGTTAGTATCAGATATCCACAGTTGCCACCCCGGGCCACAATAGTCCAACACGTTATTAATCATTACCGAAAACACCTTTAATGTAGACGTTTCCATCTTACAGCCCCATTCTCTGCTGACACATGCAATTAGAATGTTACACCTTTGGAGGGCCTTTTTGTGATTTTGCTGACATGGGACCAAAAGACAGGGAGCGGTCGTACGTGGCCCCTAGGAATGCGGGGTTCTTGTTGACTGGAACCTGAGTGTTCTCTATGCTGATGACAGGTTCCCATCTTGCTTCTGTCGTGTCCGGTGAGAATAAGCAGACTTCACATTTGTTAGGTTTAGTAAGAGTTTGTTAACCCTAGACCACTCGGCTATCCTTTGGACTCCCTCTTGGACACTTCTTTGGGCTTCTAGTTTCTGGGTGTGACTGGCCCAGATCGCAATATCGTCGACATACATGCAGATCTTTGTAGTGGCGGTTAGACAGGATCTGACCGGGTCTATGAAAAGAGAAACAGGATGGGCGAAAGAACCGCACCTTGGGTCAGTCCTTTGTGCCAGTTTCATCCTTTTTCCGGAAGAGCTGCCGCATCATACTCTGGCCTGGCGGTTACGGAGTAACCCGCGATCCAGTTGACAAATCGAGGAGGATCTTCTTTTCCGTGAGTCTTTCCAATAGATTATACCGCCAAACCATGTCGGACGTTTTGCAGTAGTCCAGCAGTGCCAGTTTGCATTGGGACCTGTCACTGATATCTTGTGTGAGTTTCTCGACTTGGCCTAGGGTGCATCTGTTTTTCGTGAAACCACACTGTCTGGGTGAGATAAGGTTGTCGGATTCTGCAATATACACTAACCTCTGGGCTATCATCCTTTCAAGCAGTTTCACCACACAGGAGGTTAGTCTCACAGGCCTGTAAGAGTTCAGTTTGTTGGCAGGTTTCTCGGCCTTAAGTAAAGGAATAATTTTGGAGTTACGCCAGCCCTGTTGGCAGAATCCTGAGGTCCAGGAGCTGTTGAAGCATTTGAGCAGAGCAGATATCATTTTATTTCCGAACTCTTTGATGAACTGAGGGCAGATCTGGTCATTGAAAGTTAAAACAATTGTACCAAATGAAAAATTAATGCAGTCGTGTTAACACTTCATATCCTTTTGTTGTATAACCAAGAAGGTGTACATTTGATCCTTTGCTGACGTCATCAAACGCTTATTCATAAAAACTATATACCAATATAGATAATTTCCTTCAGCAGATTTTATTTCAGCGCATTAAATACTTAAGAAACCGTTGAAAATTGTCGTATGTAATTAGTTTCTTAGTTTTTGTGACGTCATACATGTGGTTACGTCATCAATGGACTATTCAGAAAAACGCTACGAAGTTAGAGTGTGGCTTACAACAGATTTGACCTCAGCGCATTAAATTTCATAGGAAACTGTTGAAATTTTAAACATATATTCCATTATAAAGTGTTTTCCAATATTTTAAAGTTGAAAAAATTGATGATGTCATCAATCGATTGATTATACACAATCTACCAAGATGGAGAATGGCCTCCAACGGATTTGAAATCTCCGCATAAAATTTTATAGACTTCATCAAAAAACTAAACATATATCCCAAACCAAGATTTATCCTCATGCGCGGTTTCTTCTTTATATAATAAACATTATTTTGTTCTTTTAATTAAAAATGGAATTAAATATACAAAGAAAATAGCTTTAAGCTAAAATACAAGTATATAATTATATATTGAATAAACAGTTTATATTCATATATATATACTGTTTCTATTTTATAGTAATTCTGTATGATTTTCAACATTATTTTCCGGTTTGATTGTTATTACTAGTGGCTTTCAATAATTATATGATATTATATTGCCAATTGCAACACATTGCCACCAGGTCTTTCAAGTGCATTTCACTTTTTTGAAAAGCAACAAATTTGTATTGATTATTTTTTTAATTATTAGTTCTGCAATCAAAGCCTCAAAGCAACTTGGGTATAACTATACTGGTTTAATATAGCTTTTCTTCTTTGTTTTTATAACTGTTGCGTTGCGAGAAATCTTTGCTTTTTGTCTACATAGACTAGTAAATCGGGGGTATATGTCGGTATATATTGAGTCGAGCTAGTAGAGGTTCAATACGCAATCAAGTTTTCACATAAATAATTCGCAAACATAAATTATAAAAAATATTTCAAAAAAATGAAAACTGTATCAAGCACTTTGCTGCTGTCGATCTATCCCGGATAAAAAATACTTTTGAAAAAAGGAAACTTGCAAAAAAATTGTTGAAAGAAAAATCAATAATTTATAGACAGTACAGAAAATTGGGTGAATTATAAAAATTTATATGAAAATAAATTTTGAAACATTCCTACGATGGCGTTTTCGATGTAGATAGGTCAATAAATCGAATTGGGTGATTAAGAAGCTTCGTTAAAATTATTTGAATGCAAATATAATTTAGTTGAACAATCTCAATAAATCAATCGAAGTTTAAATCATCATTTTCTTTTTAGCCATTTTCAATGTGATGTCAATAGGTAATACTTTCTGGTTTTACGGCAATCTGAAAGATTTCCAGCATGATATAACACAATTTGTGTCATACAATTGCGTCAAAATTTAAAGATTGTAAATCTGATATACATAAGCAGGGGTAGTGTGTCACAGAGTTACTCATTAAAGTCGAAGAATACATACGATTAAGTGAAATATCGTTCTATTTATCTAAAATTTCCCCAGTACAATTAATAAAAAAATTAAAAATTAATAAATAACGATAAATAATCACAAGGCACTTGGCCAATTATTTTGTAAAGAAAATTGAAAATGGGATTTGACATTTAATTTATTTTTCACAGAAGAAGGATAAAAGTACAAAAACTTCTGGTGATCTTTGATTTCGTTTTAATTCATTTTATTTTTAATCGTTTTAGCGATGTAATTAATAAAGAGAATACCTTATTCTACATAGCTTATTCAGAACTTAATTTAGTATTTTAAAACTAATGCGATTTGTTATATTATTTCTTGAACAAACTGCCTTTAATAAATAATTCATCAGATGAATTTGAACAATTTGACAATTCAAATAAATTATTTATGTGTAACTGTTTCAATAACAATTATTCTTGGATTAAATAAAAATATAATTTTATAATGATTATTGTGTAAGTTATTAACAAATTTTTATTATATAGTTTTCAGTTGCAGAGAATTATGTATTATCTATAAGATGAAGTCCTTAAATAATTGTCAATATTGTCAAAAAATGATGTCTATGCAATGACTTTTGCAGTTAATAAATTATGAGCAACTTCTAAAGCACACTTTTACAGTGAAACCGCGAGCTTTCTTGTGATTTATTTTGACATGTATTGTGAAAGCACTGGAAAAGCACGAATATATTGTGTGACATGTCATAAGAGAGACACGAGTTTTTAAAGGGAAAGTGTGACATTTCATGATAAAGTCACGCGTTAAGAAAGTGAAAGTGTGACATTTCATGATTAAGTCACGCGTTAAGAAAGTAAAAATGTGACATTTCATGATTAAGTCACGCGTTAAGAAAGTGAAAGTGGGACATTTCATGATAAAGTCACGCGTTAAGAGAGTGAAAAGGTGAAATGTCATGATAAAGTCACACGTTAAGAAAGTGAAAGTGTGAAATTTCATGATAAAGTCACGCATTAAGAAAGTAAAAGTGTGACATTTCATGATTAAGTCACGCGTTAAGAGAGTGAAAGTGTGAAATGTCATGATAAAGTCACACGTTAAGAAATTGAAAGTGTGACATTTCATGAAAAGTCACGCGTTAAGAAAGTGATAGTGTAACATTTCATGATAAAGTCACGCGTTAAAAAATTGAAAGTGTGACATGTCATGATAAAGTCACACGTTAAGAAAGTGAAAGTGTGACATTTCATGATAAAGTCACACGTTAAGAAAGTGAAAGTGTGACATGTCATGATTAAGGCACGCGTTTTGAAAGTGAAAGTGCAATATGTCTAACAGAATAGACACTTTATCTCAAAATTATTTGAATAACTATCTATAAATAGTATTTGAACCTAAGATAGAGTCAAATTCCAATTTGGAATGAACAACAATAAACTACTTGAATTACTTATATAAAAATTCATTTTATTGCTCAGTAGTATATTCACTTACACTTCCAGCGCTGTTTTTTAGTATGCTCCAAACCTTAAAGTCCCCCTTTGAAGGCATCCCGTTAGGAAGGGCTCTTCTGAAAAGTAGAAAAGACTCGATAAATAATTGATGACAATTTTCATTTTTCACTTTTTCTTCAAGAATTACTTTTTTATGTGTGTGGTAGAAAGAGAAAGAAATGAATAACAACGATATGTTGAATTTTTTAAATGTCAAAACCGTTGAATCTTTTTAAATGTCATAACCAACATGAGTTTCTACTAAATATTTTATTAGATCCTTTTTGAACAAATGTAACAATAATAAATTTATTTCATATTTCAGAGAAATATTCAGACAATACAGTTGATGAAAGAAACAAAATGTCTTAGAAACCTTTAATATTTTCTTTGAGGTGTATTCATATTGTTTATTATATATTTAAGAAACATTTTCATCAAAATAAATTACAAACAAATCTAGTAAGATGAAAATATATATAAAGTAAAACTTTTATAAAAATAATTACCTATTTCAAAAAATACTTTTATTCCCTTTGCAAACTGATTGAAGGATTAAAGCAATGAATTCCAAAAAAAATGATCATCTTAAGGCTATAAAATCATTCAATAATTATGCAAATTAAAATATTTAAATCAACCTTCTTAAGTTTGATGAATAAACTTAGCAAATATTTAACCTATATATTATTTGTTTAGAACATTTCTGCTATCAGGTTATCACGAAATAACCCTGGAACACTTAATGGGTCATACAAAATCACGATTAACATCCCATCTCATAGAGGACAGGTTATAAAACCTCATAAATATTTCAGTGAAACTAATGCAAGTAATCTGAACAATACTTGACTATCGAGCTATAGAATCATGGCTATGTAATTAAAACCCCATTAAGACCCTTCTACTCTTAGTCATTGAAAATGGCGTTCATATTATAGACCTAAAAAAATTGTAAGTATATGAAGTTGCAAGATGTAAACTTTCTTATTTTATATAATGCACAGATATCAGGGAAAAACGGCGACCGGTCAAAAAGTATAGGATGAAATTCCTATAGAAGTCGTATATAGATGAAATTGAATGTACGATAATATTTTAATTAACTTATAATAGTATATGCTATTTATAGGTCAAATGAAATATATTATTTTAAAAAAAATTCATTTGTATTTTTATTTTTAAATTTGTACTTCATTTTTGTGGTAAATCTTTTCGTATTTAAAAAAAATTATTTCGACATTCGTAAAAACAAAATTAAAGAAAAATTTTGAAAATAATTTTTATGACATATTTCTTATTTCTTATGGCGTGACTTATGTAATTAAGAACGTTATCTGTACATTAACAAAAGGTATCAAATATTTATATAACCCATTTCATCCAATATCTCTTGTTAAAAAATGCGCTTTCTATAATTACCTCAAAGTGTTTTATTTATCTTTTATAGTAACAACATTTACAACATTTTCATAGAAAGGAAAAGGAAATATAGACAACTTAAATGAAAATGGATATTAAGGTATTTTAAATTTATAGTCAGATAGTTATAGAAGGATATTTTTCACTTATTCTGCACCCTGTCGAACTTAAAATGGATGTTAACATGAAGGTACAGTACCAGTTAAAAGTAGTCACTTCATATTTGTATGCAATTGCCTTTTTTAATAAATAAATAGTTATTTATTTATTTATTATTTATTATTAGACTTTTTTATCAAATTTATCAAAATACAACATTACAAATTTGGATTAGATGCCTAATTCTATATTCGGTGCACAAATATTTCAGTAACAACGAAACGATAGAAAGACGAAAATTTAATTACCGTTCAAAATAAAACATTTTTATGAAACAAAAAACTCAGTGGAGTTTCACAAAACACAGAGAATTCGCTATTTAACGAGGTAAAATAATTTGCAAAATCGTTATTCCATAAAAATGGTAATCGATTTGTGATTTGTAACTAAGATTGACTAAATACATTACAGTTCATTTATTACATACAGTGAAATAATGATTGCTTTAGGTATAATATCATATACTTAGTCACCACTTTGAAGTTATATTATACATTTAACATTCTAAATTTCACTTTAGCCTTCTCAAATCTATATTTAATGTTTTGTATATAATAATCACAAAACTTTTATACAATTTCTGATCAACAATATTTAGAGACTGTTTTTGTAACTTTCAAACTTGATACCTACAGCTATAGAATAATATATATTGAAATATTTTAGTTATATTTAATTATTTTTAAATAAAAGGGTCAACATATTGTCGTTATATAAAGAATATTTTTTTAATTCTTTTTAAGAATAATCAAGAAAGAACCAAACAAACATTCACTTTTTTTCTTGTTTTGTCTATTATACTAAAACGTTCTGATTTTGTTAAATAACTGAATCAAAATATACACCAAGATTCAATAGAGAAAATACTTTCCAATTTATTTTGGGATCGATATAGGATTTCACGAATGACTGAACTAGAAAGCAGTGTCAGGTATCTCAACAACAACAGGTTGAATGTTGATACTCTTCTTCTTAAATTTGCAAACAGAATCATGAAGCATATTTATTAAAATTTTGAAGTTATTTTGTAAGTATTATATTATACACGTATTATATATATATATATATATATATATTTATTTATTTATTAAATAAATTAAATAGTTACAAAATATTTATAAGTCATTTTATTAAATTAATAATTATTAATTAATTCAAATAATTAAATTTAACTAAATATAAAAATAAATTGTATTTCTTATTAAATATTTTCGAAAGAAATTCGTATATTCGTAAGCGAAAGTCTATTAATGTTAAAAAAGTTTTATATTTGAAAATATTTTAAAATTTGTATTAAGACTCATTGAACATTGTATTTCAGTATAAAATATATAAGCCATATAGTTTATTTTACAATAAATAAAAAGAAGCTGTAAAATAAAATTTTTTATAGAATATCTTACATATAAATTCAACCATTTGAAAGTAATTCAATTGTTATTATCAAATATTAAATTTCAAATATATATCTTTGAATAAAATTTTCTTACCTGTGCTTGTATTCCGGATCTTCAACATTAACTGGTTCGCACCACTTTTCCATAATTTCCATTGCTATAATAATAATTGGATGGAAATAGATTTTTACAGAAAGACAGATTTATTCACAATTATTTGAAGTTATGTGTAAATTACACATTATTTGGACGTCCTTTAAAAATTATGTTAGAGAGGGTTCAGGAGATATTTATAAGTATTTAGCACACACACTTGACGATAATTTGTTCAAACTCCCCAAAGAAGGATCTTATAGACACGTACTCCTATATCTGTGTATCTTTGGAAACAACTTGACACAAATATAGATGGCAAGGAGGAGAGGAAGGGGCGGGAAGACGATGTCGGAAAGAAGATAGATTTGAGGATCCTGAGAGTCGGTATAGAGTACACCAAACAGAGAATAATCGAAGTGTCTTAAGAGTTCTAACTTTCCGACTGCTCTAAAGATGATGGCATTCCAGTGGGCATTTTTTTCTTGCTGGGTTAGATCCTCACTCAATTTGTCCTCTGTGCAACGAACAGTTTGTTCTTGAAGCTTTAAGAAGAACAGGGGAGAATCTCCCTGGCTCGTCCTATAAATGGATGGATGGCAAACCGGTATGAAGCATAGAAAGGGCAGGCTTTTTCCTCTTCAGTAGACTATAATAGTTCCCCCTGCCTCCTTGCATCTGTTTTCATCGTGTGAGTATCGCGATTGTGAATAGCAAGTAGTATCCTGCCGAAACAGTCAACCTATAATCTCATTGAAGAGAGGGAACAGACGAATCAGAAATGCTGTATGAAACAGTCAACCTATAATCTCATTGAAGAGAGGGAACAGACGAATCAGAAATGCTGATCCAATAACTCCTCCGTAGAAGAGGTTTAGTCGGGCTCAATGCTGAATAAGCTAGGCTTAATTCCACTGATGACTGCTTGCTGGGTTCCGTTGTCAAGTCACCCCCCACTACCGGAGAAGTCTTCCTCGATTCTTTTTCCATTTGATTGGATAAATTATTGATCTAAAGAACTCACCCCTTACTTCTCTTTCCC